>CM074306.1:8626721-8651721 GCA_037194245.1 Opsariichthys bidens
GTGGACTTCTTCGACCCCACCTTCGATTACGAGATGATTTTCAGGGGCACCGGCGCTTTAATTTTTGTTATCGATGCTCAGGTAAGCCGATGATGATATGATTGATTGTCATTTAACCTGCTTTCTTTCATTTTGCCTTGTTCGGCGTGGGAGATGACTCCATTCCTGGCTGTTACTGACATTATGTTTGGATGTCTCTCTCTGTAGGATGACTATGTAGAAGCATTAGGACGGCTGCATCTCACAGTGTCCCGGGCGTTCAGAGTGAACCCGGAGATCAATTTCGAGGTGTTCATACATAAGGTGGACGGTTTATCAGACGATCATAAGATCGAGACGCAGAGAGACATTCATCAGAGAGCTAATGATGATCTAGCTGACGCCAGTCTGGAAAAGCTTCACCTCAGGTTGGTCATCCTGATGTACGGATCGGTTTGCCTTGATACAGTGGAACGACAGATAAAGAGTGTTTGAGTTATTGCGTGTTCATTCAGCCGGGGCAACAGCGATATTCCAGCAAGTCATGCGTTCGAGAATGTTTAATGAACAGTGTTGGTATTGTTAAATGAAAATTCATTTGTTTTCGCTAATTGAAATAAAGCTATAATAAAATATAAATATTAGATGATAAACTTGAACTGTTTTGAAAATGAGAAATGTTGCTTTGGCATCTAACGGTAATAAAAATAACAAAAGCAGCATAGAACTAAAATTTACAATGAAAACTGAACGTATAAAAATAAATGCTAACTCAAAATATAAATAAATACTGTTATAATATATATAATAACACGATTCTCCCACGAATCTGAATGGCCAACTAAACAATAACATGTAATTTCCTTAAGTGTTCATTGCTGAAGTCGATTTATAATATCTTTATTAATTATTACCTAATTATTTTTTTTATAAATAGGATTGATTGAATGATTCAATGACTCAAAGACTTCACTTGCTTCATTACTGGATGAATCAGTGTTTTCGAACAGATCTCATGAATGAACGATTCAATGACAAATACTTTTTTTTTTTTTTTTTATCAGTCACTTGTTGCCACCTAATGGTGTAACAATGCAATTAATACAATCTTTATTTAAAGCATAAGGACCCGTATTCTTAAAGCTTCTAAGAATCGTCTCAGAAAGCTAGATTTAGAGTAATTTTGGGACTGATCTGAGAGCAAATCTTAGTGAGAAGGTGGGACTGACCCCTTTTCTACGTATGACAGTCTTTTCACTGTGCTTGGTTTGTTGTCCAAGAAGGGGGGGGAAAAAGCACTTTTAAGTGTGAATGATAAGCTTTCACTTTCACTTTGAAATTACAGGTGTAACTTTTCCTGTTTTACTGCACTCATGCACACACCCATTATTTATGTGTATATATATTTTTTTCATTTACCATGCTGTTGATGTTACCATTATACTTCATGTATTTGATCGGAAAAGAAAAGCAACATGAGTTTCTGACAGAGTTTTAATTGTGTAATCACTTTGCTTCTAGAAGGTTGTGACGGACCCAAATCATCACTGCTGCATAGTTGCATTTTTCCAGTTGCCAGATATGTTAATGTAGCGATTACTTCCATTTCTGGCACCATGGCATCTCTAATAAGATAAGATCGGTCACATGATCCCTGCACGATCTATTGTGTAGCGTCTTATTAACTCAATCTCATGACTTTTAAAAGTCCTCGTCCGTGCTCCTAACAATTTTGGATCTTAAGACCTCTTTTCAGGGTTAAGATGCTTTCTGAATTACTTTTCTCTTTCTAGTATTTTTATATAATTTTAAGAATTTTGTCACTCAGAGCTACTCTATGCAATAAGATTTCTTATGAATTCGGGCCCAGGTTTATTTCAAAAGGTGATCTGCTCTATTTTTATCACTATCATAGACGTCAGTGTTTATATTTGAATTATTATCTTTTATCCCAGTGCTTTTGTGATCATTTGAATTATTGTAACACAGATGAAAAGACTGTTCGTGAAGCTGTTTCATACATGAACTACTCTCTCTGGTTCCGCGCCAACGCAGATTTGAATATTTGGTTTGACTGATCGTACTTGTTTAATTGACCTAGTTTTTGTATTCCAAATGAATTTGTTATGTTAATGAGTGGTATTTCTCTCTGTTTGTTTTCAGTTTCTATCTCACCAGCATCTATGATCACTCCATATTCGAGGCCTTCAGTAAGGTGGTCCAGAAACTCATCCCTCAACTGCCCACTCTGGAAAACCTCCTCAACATCTTCATCTCTGTATGTACATCTCTGCTTTACTCATCCACATTGCTTCTTGAATGATTCCAATTCCGTTAATGTCCAACTTTGCTTGGTCTAGATAAAATGTTTCAGCTCTGAATGCTTTTATTGATGCAGATGAATAACAGAACTGATGAGTATATCAGTAAATGCATTGTTCCCTCTCAGAATTCTGGGATTGAGAAAGCGTTCCTGTTCGACGTGGTCAGTAAGATCTACATCGCCACGGACAGCTCTCCGGTGGATATGCAATCGTACGAACTCTGCTGTGACATGATCGATGTTGTCATTGACGTCTCGTGTATTTACGGGTGAGAAATTGTGAACCTGAAAACGTGGTATGATTATTTTTTTTTTTATGTTTTTGAGAGAAGTCTCTTATGCTCACTAATGCTGCATTCACTTGATCAAAAATAAAGTATGTGTGTGAAATTATACACAGTATACACAACCCTTTAAAGGTTTGAATGAATATTTTAAAATGTATATTATTATTATTTCAAACTTGTATCTTTTTTTTATGCTGACCGTGTAAGGTATAAGATGAATGTAATGTGTTGTATCCTATTTTTTTTTTTCTTGTCTATTTGTTGAATGTATAGACTAAAAGACGACGGTAACGGTAACGCTTATGATAAAGAGTCTCTGGCCATCATAAAGTTGAACAACACCACAGTGCTTTACCTGAAGGAAGTCACCAAGTTTCTGGCTCTGGTCTGCATCCTGAGAGAGGAGAGCTTCGAGAGGAAGGGTACAGACATTTGACGTGCTCTATCGATCTAGAATATCAGCATGACTTGTGTGAAGTTAGTGTCATTTAGACTGCAGGTCTGGAATTAAATGATTTATTTGGTTGATTTTACTTCACTTAAAAGCAAATTGGCCTAATTTGCAGAAATGAACCACTTTTGTTTTACTAGCTGTTTCCATTCACCTATTATGTTTAAAAAAAAAAGATGCGTATAAATTCTAAAAATGTGCAGAAAATTACTTTTTGCGCTCAATGAAAGATAACATGATAGTGTTTAGTGTGTTTCAAATGAGGGATTTATGATGTATGAAAAAAGAGCCTCAGGGAAGCCCCCAGCAATGTCAATTTTTAATATTTTGTGCTAATTTCTTAGCAAGTTACGATTTTTGTTTTCAAATTTTCTTGGGGAACGCAAAAGTTTTGCGAGGGAACATCAGTTCTGAGGGGAATGCAAACTTTCTCGGGAAACGCAAATATTTAGCGAGCGAACGGAAAATTTCATGAATTTCAAAGCAAAAATTTTATGAGCAAACGCAACATTTTTCAGACGAACGCAAAAGTTTCTTGAGGAACGAACGCAAAAGTTTCTAGAGGAACGAACGCAAAAGTTTCTTGAGGAACGAACGCAAAAGTTTCTAGAGGAACGAACGCAAAAGTTTCTAGAGGAACGAACGCAAAAGTTTCTAGAGGAACGAACGCAAAAGTTTCTTGAGGAACGAACGCAAAAGTTTCTTGAGGAACGAACGCAAAAGTTTCTAGAGGAGCGAACGCAAAAGTTTCTAGAGGAGCGAACGCAAAAGTTTCTAGAGGAGCGAACGCAAAAGTTTCTTGAGGAACGAACGCAAAAGTTTCTTGAGGAGCGAACGCAAAAGTTTCACGAGCGAATGTAAAATTTTTGCGTTGAAATTCATGAATTTTCCAAGCAAACACAACATTTTTCAGAGGAACGCAAAGTTTCTTGAGGAACGAACGCAAAAGTTTCTTGAGGAACGAACGCAAAAGTTTCTTGAGGAACGAACGCAAAAGTTTCTTGAGGAGCGAACGCAAAAGTTTCTTGAGGAACGAACGCAAAAGTTTCTTGAGGAACGAACGCAAAAGTTTCTTGAGGAACGAACGCAAAAGTTTCTAGAGGAACGAACGCAAAAGTTTCTAGAGGAGCGAACGCAAAAGTTTCTAGAGGAGCGAACGCAAAAGTTTCTTGAGGAACGAACGCAAAAGTTTCTTGAGGAGCGAACGCAAAAGTTTCACGAGCGAATGTAAAATTTTTGCGTTGAAATTCATGAATTTTCCAAGCAAACACAACATTTTTCAGAGGAACGCAAAGTTTCTTGAGGAACGAACGCAAAAGTTTCTTGAGGAACGAACGCAAAAGTTTCTTGAGGAACGAACGCAAAAGTTTCTTGAGGAGCGAACGCAAAAGTTTCTTGAGGAACGAACGCAAAAGTTTCTTGAGGAACGAACGCAAAAGTTTCTTGAGGAACGAACGCAAAAGTTTCTTGAGGAACGAACGCAAAAGTTTCTTGAGGAACGAACGCAAAAGTTTCTTGAGGAACGAACGCAAAAGTTTCTAGAGGAACGAACGCAAAAGTTTCTTGAGGAACGAACGCAAAAGTTTCTTGAGGAGCGAACGCAAAAGTTTCTTGAGGAACGAACGCAAAAGTTTCTAGAGGAACGAACGCAAAAGTTTCTAGAGGAACGAACGCAAAAGTTTCTTGAGGAACGAACGCAAAAGTTTCTAGAGGAGCGAACGCAAAAGTTTCTAGAGGAGCGAACGCAAAAGTTTCTAGAGGAGCGAACGCAAAAGTTTCTTGAGGAACGAACGCAAAAGTTTCTTGAGGAGCGAACGCAAAAGTTTCACGAGCGAATGTAAAATTTTTGCGTTGAAATTCATGAATTTTCCAAGCAAACACAACATTTTTCAGAGGAACGCAAAGTTTCTTGAGGAACGAACGCAAAAGTTTCTAGAGGAACGAACGCAAAAGTTTCTTGAGGAACGAACGCAAAAGTTTCTTGAGGAGCGAACGCAAAAGTTTCTTGAGGAACGAACGCAAAAGTTTCTTGAGGAGCGAACGCAAAAGTTTCTTGAGGAGCGAACGCAAAAGTTTCTAGAGGAACGAACGCAAAAGTTTCTTGAGGAACGAACGCAAAAGTTTCTAGAGGAACGAACGCAAAAGTTTCTTGAGGAACGAACGCAAAAGTTTCTAGAGGAACGAACGCAAAAGTTTCTAGAGGAACGAACGCAAAAGTTTCTTGAGGAACGAACGCAAAAGTTTCTAGAGGAACGAACGCAAAAGTTTCTTGAGGAACGAACGCAAAAGTTTCTTGAGGAGCGAACGCAAAAGTTTCTAGAGGAACGAACGCAAAAGTTTCTAGAGGAACGAACGCAAAAGTTTCTAGAGGAGCGAACGCAAAAGTTTCTTGAGGAGCGAACGCAAAAGTTTCTAGAGGAGCGAACGCAAAAGTTTCTTGAGGAACGAACGCAAAAGTTTCTAGAGGAACGAACGCAAAAGTTTCTAGAGGAACGAACGCAAAAGTTTCTTGAGGAGCGAACGCAAAAGTTTCTTGAGGAGCGAACGCAAAAGTTTCTTGAGGAGCGAACGCAAAAAGTTTCTAGAGGAGCGAACGCAAAAGTTTCTAGAGGAGCGAACGCAAAAGTTTCTTGAGGAACGAACGCAAAAGTTTCTAGAGGAGCGAACGCAAAAGTTTCTTGAGGAACGAACGCAAAAGTTTCTAGAGGAGCGAACGCAAAAGTTTCTTGAGGAACGAACGCAAAAGTTTCTTGAGGAACGAACGCAAAAGTTTCTAGAGGAACGAACGCAAAAGTTTCTTGAGGAACGAACGCAAAAGTTTCGCGAGCAAATAGAAAATTCATGAATTTCAACGCAAAAATTTTACAAGCAAACACAACATTTTTCAGAGGAACGCAAAGTTTCTTGAGGAACGCAAAAGTTTTGCTAGCAAACAATGTTTCTGAGGGGAACGCAAATGTTAGGCAAGTGAACGCAAAGTTTCTCAGGGGAATGCAAATATTTTGTGACCAAACGTTTCTGAGGGGAACGCAAAAGTTTTGCGATCAAACCCAAAGTTTCTTGGGAATGCAAATGTTTTGAGGATGAACGCAACATTTCTCAGAGGAGCACAAATGTTTTGCAAGCTAACACAAGTTTTTAAATATATTTTTCCCACCTATGGGCTCCATATTGTTTCTTTAAGACGCCCCCGCGTATTAAATTGTGTAGTATATTAATATGCGATTCTGAACCTATCTCATGTCTCTATCTTCCCCAGGTTTGATAGACTACAACTTCCACTGCTTTCGAAAGGCCATCCACGAGGTATTTGAGGTGAGCAGCTCCACCCAGAGGACGGGAGCGGCGGTGCAGTCCAGCCCCCCAGCAGCAGCGGTAACGGTCTGGCCCGGCTCAAATCCGCAGCGATGAACGGTACACCCAGGAGCCTCGTTTAACCCAGGACACACAGACCTCTAAGAACACGGGGCCTTCACACTAGTGCGCTCAACAAGCGCTAAGGTACACGTGAGATTACTGGAGCGTTTCTCTAGTTACACCTGCTGTTCCAGGACCTGAGAGACACAACAGGACACTCATACAGAAGAGACTACATTGCTGCTTTTTTATGATATTTTGACGTATGTGTGTGTAAGAGAGCGAGAGAGAGAGTGTGTGCAAACACAGCGTCAGCTGTTGTAAGAGGGAAATGGAAAACTTTAGTTTAGCCAAAAGAATGGGGCACAATAAAATGGTGTCGAATATGCTAAAGTGTCACACTGAGAAAATCTAGACTCAAAACTAGTGAGCTGCCTACCAATTTTTTTATATCCTTACGTGTTTAAGGTGGCTAAAAATGCTGTCTAGGCATTTTCAACGAGGCACATCCCACTTTTCAGAGGTTTGAGTGCGAAATCTCACAAAAAATGTTTAAGTGACATTTCACCAAATGTCAAATCAAAATGAGAAAATTGCTTAAATAAAATTGAGCCTGTTTTAACGTGCATTAAAATGTTTACATTGTTTTTAACAAAACACATTTTACCCAAATTCTCATCATTGCTGAAAAAGGTTTTTTTTTTTTTGTAATTCTCATATTTTCATTACTTTAATGCAGTATTTGTATTGTAATACTGTATTATTTAAACCAGTATAAATGTTGAACAATAAATATGTAATGCGTGAATTCTTTATCAAATAATGTATTTTTCACATTTTTAATGAGAAATGCACTTTTTTGTTTTACAGTATTAAGAATTTGGTTAAAATGGTGCTTAATTTTCATTCAATTTTCACAATGTAACAACTGAATTAGAAATAGGCTTCATTTTCTTTAAGCATTATCTTTATTTATTTTTTTTTTGGTGGGGTGAAATATGTTGTGGACATCTTAGATGTCCCTACTGTAGCAAAATTCCCAGACGACCCCGTCTTTAAGATTGTAGTTGTTAATATTGGCCAGTCCTGTGATTGTGTTGGCTGTCGCTGTTATTTACTCATGACCTACACAAAGGGAAAATAAAGGGAGAAAAGACGTTTGTGAACGTCATCATGTTCCTGTGAACTCACGGCATCAGCCCACACTAACAGGAAGCGTGTTTTGCCATTAAATGGTTCTTGCACAGTTCTGATATAAGTGGGGAACAGAATAATAATGCAAATGTTTTCTTGTGAAGTCCCTGGGTCCAAAATAAGTCTCTTTTTACATGATTCATTGTGAAAAAATTCCCCTTTCTTGATCTGATATAATGTGGCTGTGTAATTCTGTGTGTAAGAGACTCACTGCTGAATGTGATTATAGAATGATTGTGTGTGTGTGTGTGTCTTTTCTTTTCTAATAAAGTGTAAAAGAATAAAATTAATTTTGTGATTGAAATATAAAGATTATTACTTGTACAATATCAAGAAAATGAGATTTGTTTACTTATGGTATATTTTGTCTCAGAGCACGCTGATAAATTAAAGCTATATTCATTTGAGCCCTTGTCTCAGTCCTCTGTACACCTGTGGCGGTGTGTGTGTTGCTCGAGTCACCTATAGAGGTCGCTGTCCGTCGAAGCACCAAGTAGAATAATCTGAAGGAGAAACTAAGTGTATTTTTTTTGTAAATGTATGATTGTTAACTCATGCTGTCCCTGGGCAAAATGTCTAAATGGCGCCTTGAGAGTGTGTGGGAGTTTTCCTTTAAAGTTATTACATTTCAAAGGGACATTCCATGTTGGAAACTGGCTGACCTGAAGGGGCTGTGTGTGTAAATGTGGTGGTGTGTCAGACAGATGTGGGCGGGGCTGAGAGTGCAAATGTCTCGCGCAGTGGGAGGATCAGCTCTGTGATGTGTTTCATGGGAAAAGCTGCAGTCTCTCAGAGACTTCACAGGCTGTGCGCAAGGATAGATCATCTGGACACTTCAGTACCACGGTAAGATGTCAACTAGTCACTGTAGACTCAATTAACAGGGAAAACGGAAGGATTGTTCAGTTTTAGAAGCTGAAGAGTAATGCTTTGTCCTCTCATGATGTCTTCTGTTCAGGAACCTTTTCTGTTGTTTCCTGATCTGTCAGTTTCAATGGAAACTCTTGAGATGTGAATGGTGTGTGTTTTATTTTCTTAATTTATATTAATATTTATTAGCTGATGGTAATTTTAATTACTGTATATTTTGATATAATTGTGTTACTGTGTGTAAAGTATTACTTTTATTATTTATTATTTTATTATTTAAAAAAAATACTATTCGTTTTATTATTGATTTGCTTAAATAGTTACTTTTTTAAATTTGTTATTAATTTTGTGGTTGTATTAATATTTTTATTACTAATACTAATACTTCCATCAATGAAATATAAAACTGAAAATATGATGAAATATATAAATAACTCACTTTTTATGAATGATTTGCTTAAGTAGTTATGTTTTTATGACTAAAACTTGATTATTAATACTAATGCTTCCATCAATGAAATATAAGAAATATGAAAAATTTAAAAAATTATGAAATATAAAACTGAAAAAAAGATTAAATATGAAAATAACTCACTTTTTATGAATGATTTGCTTAAGTAGTTATGTTTTTATTACTAAAACTTGATTACTAATACTAATACTTCCATCAATGAAATATAAAACTGAAAATATGATGAAATATAAAAATAACTCACTTTTTATTAATGATTTGCTTTAGTTATGTTTTTATTACTAAAACTTGATTACTAATACTTCCATCAATGAAATATAAAACTGAAAATATGATGAAATATAAAAATAACTCACTTTTTATTAATGATCTGCTTAAGTAGTTGTTTTTATTACTAAAACTTGATTACTAATACTAATACTTCCATCAATGAAATATAAAACTGAAAATATGATGAAATATAAAAATAACTCACTTTTTATTAATGATCTGCTTAAGTAGTTGTTTTTATTACTAAAACTTGATTACTAATACTAATACTTCCATCAATGAAATATAAAACTGAAAATATGATGAAATATATAAATAACTCACTTTTTATTAATGATCTGCTTAAGTAGTTGTTTTTTATTACTAAAACTTGATTACTAATACTAATACTTCCATCAATGAAATATAAAACTGAAAATATGATGAAATATATAAATAACTCACTTTTTATGAATGATTTGCTTAAGTAGTTATGTTTTTATTACTAAAACTTGATTACTAATACTAATGCTTCCATCAATGAAATATAAGAAATATGAAAAATTAAAAAAATTATGAAATATAAAACTGAAAATAAGATTAAATATGAAAATAACTCACTTTTTATGCTGCCTTTCGCAACAGAAAATGTGTGTGTGTATATATGTATGTATATATGTATGTATGTATATGTATATATGTATATGTATATATGTATATGTATATATATATATATATATATATATACACACAGAGAGAACTGTTGTGTTCACTTCTACTGTGGTACAGTAATTTTGGAATAGATTCAAAGCAGTAGCTACAGTTTACATTTTCTATAAAACAATGACAGTTTCATTGCACTGGGTGTGTGTGTGTGTGTGTGTGTGTGTGTGTGTGTGTGTGTGTGTGTGTGGCACCCCAGGGGCTCGGCGACAAAGGCAGCATGAAAAGTGAGTTATTTTCGTCCAGAATGCATGTAGTTCTCACACACATACAGCGTATCTGTTTCTCACCAGTATTAAGATGGAACTTGCCCACACTTCGCTGTTCCCTAGTGTCTTTTCTCCTTCCCAGATTTCCTTTCTAGTACTTACAAAAAGCTCTGTGGTGATGTCACTGTGTATTTATATACAAAGTGATACTATATGATTATTACCAAATTAATATAACCAAGGTACAAAGTACTTGTGAGGTAAAACTATCCTATACCCATTTCTAAAATGCTAAATGTGAATAGTATAGGAATGAAAACATTAACATCATGAATCAATAACACTGCTTTAAAACAACAGGGATGCCTCTGAGAGACGACTCCCCAAATTGTAGTCCCTGGAGTTGAATGTGGCGCTCATTCCTGGTGCACATAAATGTAAGGGATGAAGTTTGTGGAGACTCTTGTTGTTGAGAAAGACAGATGAAGCCTGAGTCAGACTGATGATGAATAGAACAGGCAGGATTTTTTATGTCTCAAAGTAAATATCTCCGTTTTTGTGGGCGTTAATAAATTAGTCACACTGTCATGCAGACGAACGCTACAAGAACTACCCAAGAACTCAGTGAATGGACTCTACAGGTCCTTATGAAGTGTTTTTGAAAGAGTCCCAGCTTTAAGGCACGCATCTTAACGCATACCGAAGCTAAAAACACCACTGAAGTGAAAACAGGAAAAAATAAGTAAAGTAAAAGTATATCAATGATGCTGGTCACACTAATAATGACAATAATTTGTACTGTATGATATTATTTTTACAAGCCCACAAAGAAATTCCAGACAACTGTGTTGCCATGGCAATACAATGTTTCAGAGTCATTTTAGAATTATTCATTAAATGTAATTTACTTTAATGTAGCATTCCACATCATATTTAAAAAGGAAACTGAGCCGTTTCAATTTCATATTGTCTGTATGGACCTTTTTCTTTCAAAATCCCAGAAAGATGTATATGAGATGTAATTTAATACACATTAACATATTTTAATCATTAAGACACAAAATCGCACTTTATTTTACAGTATCATTGTTACACGTTACATGCCGTTTCGATAGTAACAACTATAAATTATGCATGATTACGTGCAACTAAATCAAACCCTAACCCTATAGTAAGTACATGTAGTTACTTAATATTACTCTGTATTTAAATGTACAATTACAGTGCAACCCTTTATTTTAAGGTGTCTGTGTTACAGTGGAATTTTACATTTATTGTAAGTACTGAGTAATATTAATTAACTACATGTACTTACTATAGGCTTAGGGTGTGGTTTAGGGTTAGTTGCATGTAATTATGCAGAATTTATAGTAATTACTATGTAACTGCATGCAATGTGTAACAATTACACTGTAAAACGGTGATACCAAAATTTTCCAAAAAGCGTCTAATTGGGTACACAATCAAATATGCATAAAATTGTCTACCAATGGACCTGCTTTGGTGATCAAGGAGAAAGTATTTTTTAAATGGCACACTCTATGACTCCTTTGAGTACAGAGGTGTGTTACCGAAAGCGAAATAAGTATGTACTACAGGACCACATGTTTGCAGTCAACATTTGAGTTCTTGTGTTGAATAGACTTTATTGCTACATACTGAAACGCTAACTTTAACCTCTCTTTAAATAGCTGCCTCATTTAGTTTCATTGTAATGGCAGGCATGGATGGAACATGGCATTGTGGGAAGGCACCAGTAGGTAAACATGATGCTTGTTTATAGAGCAGGGTAAGTATGGCTTGTAAAAGAGTAATTAAGACTAACATGGGCATTCGTTCTCTATCCGCAAGCCAACTGTGGTGTCCGCACATCGTTTTTCCACCATCTAAGTGTATGATGTCACCAGCAACTTCCAGACATACAGCGAATTTGGCACCAAAAGGAATATTTCCACTCACATCCAGAATGCACGTCGTTATGGGCTATGATCGGATGAGTGTATATGGAGGTGGGGGAGGGGGGTGCGTAACCGCATAATGTTTTTAGTTGGCCCAAAAACTGGAATGCCGTGCGTAATCTTTCTCCATGAGTAAAAGGCAGAAATGTTGGTCTTCTAAGAACTCCGTCTGGTTTTTCTCAGCCTGGAGAGAGGAATGTGCCATTTTTAGGAAGAAAAATGCCTTTGTTTGCCCTTTTTGAAACCATCAAATTCTTCCCAACCATGGTCCTGACCACAGTGCCATTCCCACAGGGTGGTACAGGGCAGAGAGACAATAGCTGGACGCGTGCCAGCGAAGAACACTAGGCTTACAGACACAGAGCACTAGAATAAAAATGAGACAACTTTTAAACGGGTCACGAGAAATCAAATTCGCCTTGATCTTTTGACATGAGGTTTTTGCATCATTGAAACCTCCTGCAAGTTTCATAGCTTAAAGCATCCGTCTCATTATAAACAAAGCATTTATTTAAGCAAGCTCCAAAAACATTGATATTAGGTGTGTTTGACTTGAAGTGGCGCTGCATAGGCTGATCTAATCGCTCTCACGGTGCTTTGAAGTACTTTGAAGTACTCAAATACATTTGCATTTGACTGCCTCCAGCGTGAGACATCACAATAGGCCCCGCCCACTGGCATTCAGTCACTCACCGGCTGACACGTGCCTACACTTGATATAAGTGTTGGGTCGTGTCAAAGGCGAATAGAACCCATTATAATCGCTGATGCTGTCTACACTGGATACACTAAACAGATACGCGTTCAGTTTCTGATAAACCCCACACTCGAACTTAAAGAACATATTAAAGTGCTAAAAAAATAATCCATGTCATGACCCCTAAATTATTGCAAAACATTATTATTATTTTTTTTTTTTTGTTGAATTCATCTAATTAAATATTTGTAGTTCATTTAATCGTAAAATGTTAGATTGGCTTGATTTAATAAAAATTATTCCTAAATTATTCATTCATATAGTATCTTCCTCAGTGTAACATTTTTTTCAGAATCTTTCTATTACTTTGTTTCAGTTTATTTTTCATGAAAGTGTCACCACAGTTT
This sequence comes from Opsariichthys bidens, assembly GCA_037194245.1. Classification (NCBI taxonomy): domain Eukaryota; kingdom Metazoa; phylum Chordata; class Actinopteri; order Cypriniformes; family Xenocyprididae; genus Opsariichthys; species Opsariichthys bidens. Next base: position 8,639,898 of record CM074306.1, read on the forward strand.
TTTGCAGTATCAACTGGATTTTAATGTGAGCAGTAGCCGACTTGCCAATCCAAAACCTGTTACCACAATTACGTTGTTCTGACTGGTTGCCAGGGTGTTGCTAGGGTATTCTGTGTGGTGTGCACAGTGTTATTTTTGTATTGTTTATATATTATTATGGTATTTATTAATATTATTTTCATTTTAATATTAGTTTGTTATTTTTGTATATTACTATATAATTATTTATCATAGTATTTTTAGTATTACAGTATAAACTTATTTTTAATTTAAGTTTTTCGTCTAATTTTTCTAATATTTTATATTTTTATATACGACAATGACTTTAATTGTTTAGTTTCAGATAACAACGTTTAACATTTATCCAAAGCAACCTATAATTGAGATGGTGGATGGTTGTTTGTTAGCATGTTGCCAGGGCTAAGGTAATGACTAAGTGGTTGCCAGGGCGTTGCTATGCAGTTGCTATGTTGACTAAGTGGCTGTTAATATGTTGCTAAGCTTTGAGTCTTTTGTGATTGTTGAAGCGTGTGTGAAATCATTAGTTTTAAAGTCAAAAACCTGTTGAATTGTAATTCACACCACAGATGAGAACTAAAAGTCCATTATATTCAGCACATGGTTGTTTTAACCAGTCAAATGTAGTGATCCTATATCAGGTTAAGATCAGTGGAGATAGAAGGGAAAGCTTTTTTTGGCCATGCTTTCAAAAAGCATGCCTAAAGACTGAATAAGGAAAGCAATGTAATCCCTTGTTCTCACATAATAAAACCTGTCTGGCATATAGATATGTTTAATAAGCATCATATGATGGCTGTGTTGTTTGCTAAACATCTGAAGCTGGCTCTAACAAGTCCCATGACAGGAAGACACATTGTTCTTAAGAGTAAACAACCCTCCCAAGATCTCAACCAAGATATTAGATTCAGAACTAAACATCTTTTTCATACCCCAAATTGGTATTTATTCTCCAGACTGGAATTTGCACTTTAATTAACGTTTGCTTCATTTCCCAGAATTCTTAGTCTCGCATGTCTCATGTCTCTCTCAGTTTCTTCGTTTTAGTCTGTTTCATCCTTAACATTTGTCAGAAATATGGTAATTAATAACTACACTAACTCTACTATATGGAACCTTAAAAGGTTCTGTCAGGTGATTCATATATAGAACCTTTTCGGGGTTCCATCATGGGATCATTTTATGGATTTAGTTTTAATTCATTAATTTTGTTTTAATTCACATTCAGTTTCAATTACATTTCATGACTTAAACAGTTCATAAACATACTGTACTTTATCACTAAAAAATATTAAATGACATATTTGACTTGAATTTCTCCTTATATGAAACCTTTTTTGCAAAAAGCTTTAAAATTCGGTTCTACATTATATAGTATGGAATCTTTTTCTGCCTTTTTTTTTTACATCTTTTTTACATCTTGCACTTTTGACTTTTTTTTCTCAGAATTGCTTGATATAAACTCGCAATTGCGAGTTATGAGTGTGTGTTTGCCTTATTTCTCACAATTGCGAGTTTACATCTTGCAAATCTGAGAAAAAAAGTCGCAATTGTCTTTTAAATAGTTTTATTCCATGGCGGAAACAAGCTTCCATAATATAGAACCCCGATGACCTTTTTTTCTATGAGTGTATGGGATTTAAATAAATACTTTAATCTTTTTGTTATGGGAAAAAAAAAATGATGTAATTATAGTTTGCTTAATTTCCTCCTTAGTTTTGCCTTTTTCACTTTTCCTGCTGTTTATTCCTAGTCTTTCTCATGAACTGTTTTTACTCCCAAACTAAACTTAGAAACTCACAGTCTGAACATCTGTCAGTATAAGTTTAACTACAAGTTTACACGCAAGTGGACGCGAAGTACACATTGTGGTACTCTAAATCTGGGATGAATTGAGTTTAATATGTGTTGATGAATTCATTTCGAATGGCTTCAGAATGAAACATAAAGTTTTTACTACACTGACATTTGGCCCGCAGGTGTTCAATAGCAATAATTTCACTGGCACATAGACCTCGGGAAACAAACAACTACACAAAGTGCACACACACACACAACACAGTTAACCAGCTGGTTAATTTTCCACCCACTGAACTTTCGGAAACTTTTGCAGTCGCTGAATAACGTACTATGAGCTTCAGTAAGTGTGAGTAATTTTGTGTAAAATTAGGAGTTCATTAAATTTTCTTCTCATAACATATGATGCATTGAAGCTGAACTCCAGCAGAATACCTGTGGAAACCACACTGAAAGAAAGTTTTTGTTGTTCTAGTGTTCGGTTTTACAGATCATTTAGCAGCGTGTTTCTTTGGAGACCTGCGGCTTGGGGACTATATGAGGTGGAACCAGAACAGAGACGCCCTTCCTGGATTTGCCGATGCATGGGGTCTGTGTTAGTTTGTACTGTTTTTGGATGGGCGGCATCAGGCATCTCAGATCGTCTTGTTGATACAAGGGTTCACATGTGGATTGGAAAATATTCCTTGTTATGCAAAGTCATTAATCTGCACCGTGTGGAGGCAGGTTTAATCATGTGGGAATGCTGTGGAATTCATTTGATTAGTTGTTTGCCAATGTTCTGCTTTAGATGGCTGGCTTAGGTAATGGAGAAAGTTATATAGCGTCCTTTGGAACGAAATCAGTTTTGATCTTTAGGGGAGAGAGGCATTAAAAAAAGAAAAAGAGGATAAACGTAGTCAGAAATGGGATTTTGTTGTTTCGGAACACTTTGAAATGCGATTAAAATCGGATTTTTGTTAATGCATGTCTGAATCAGATCAGATTATATGTTGATTTTCATCATTCAGTATGAATAATATGTATTGATTAATCGATTATCAAATCGATTAATCAATTCTCAAATAGTTTTTAGTTGCAGCTCTACTAATATAGAAGGTGTATTATAATGAGCTAAAAGCACAGATCTGTCGTGGAGTTTTCCGGTTCTTTTCCACTGGAATAAAATGGCTCAGACGTGCAGACACTCTTTTGTAAGTCATGAAGTGAGCTGTCAGTCAGACGTCTAGACACAAAGGCTGGTATGTCACCGTAGAGAGAGTAATGTCACCTATGACGTTCTCTTGGAATGATTCCCATGTTCTCTTCATCTTTCTGATTACATTCCACAACACTTAAACTTTCGTCTCTCTGATATATGGAAGCTTGTTTCCACCACGCAATTAAGTAATTTAAAAGATAATTGCAACTTTTTTTATCTCACAATTGCGAGTTTACGATTCTGAGAAAAAAAAGCCAGAATTTCGGGAATATAAACTCGGAGTTGTGAGTTATAAAGTCAGAATTGTGGAATATAAACTCACAATTGCAAGAAATAAGTCCGAATTGCGAGAAAAATCTGAATTGTGAGATATAAACTCGCAAATTCGAGTTACAAAGTCCGAATTGCGGGATATAAACTCGCAATTGCGAGAAAAAAGTCAGAATTGCGAGATATGAACTCGCAAACTCGAGTTATAAAGTCAGAATTGTGGGATATAAACTCGCAAATTCGAGTTACAAAGTCCGAATTGCGGGATATAAACTCGCAATTGCGAGAAAAAAGTCAGAATTGCGAGATATAAACTCGCAAATTCAAGTTACAAAGTCAGAATTGCGAGATATAAATTACAATGCATTTCTGACTTTTTTCTCACATTTCTTGTGAATTTATATCTCACAATTCTGAGGGGGAAAAAAAGACCTTTATTTCACAATTTTGACTTCATGACTCACAATTGTGAGTTTATGTTGCGCAATTCTGAGAAAAAAACAGAATTGTGAGATAAAAAGTCACAATTACCTTCAGTGGCGGAAACAAGCTTCCATACTTATCCTTCTGTGTGTGTGAGAATATTTTTATTTTAATGTTTTTTTTATGTTTTAAAAGTTGTAGATAATTTTTTATTTAGTTCTTTTAATTATTTTGTTAGCTGCTAGCTGTTAAAGAGTTAATTAACCCAAAATTCTGTCTTTAATTCCTCGCCCTCATGTCGTTCTACACCCGTAAGACCTTCGTTTACTGAAATCATGTGACTTTGGCGCTCCAAACCACTGATGCGAAACAAAAGATTCATGAAGCTTCGAAGCAGTGTTTTGAAATCGGCCATCACTGGATATTGTTGAATTAAGTCGTTATTTTGTTTTTCGGCGCACAAAAAGTATTCTCATCGCTTTATAATATTATGGTTGAACCACTGAACTCACATGAACTGATTTAAATATGTTTTAGTATCTTCTGGGCATCTGAAAGTGTTCATGGTCTTGCTGTCAATAGAGACTCAATGAACCATCGGATTTCATCAAAAATATCTTAATTTATGTTCTGAAGATGAACGAAGATCTCTACGGGTGTGGAACGACATGAGGGTGAATAATTCATGATTCAAGATTTTTGGGTGAACTAACCCTTTAATTATTTAAAATGGTTTTTAAATTATTTACAATTGTACTCAGTATGAGTTAGACTAGATAGTGAACTGCTTTCCACATCATGTAAACTCCTTCAATAATGTTATGTATGTGTGATTATTTTATTTTTTATTTATTCTATTTTATTGTATTTTATGGAATGGATGGTTCAGTAGTGTTTTGAAACACTTAAGTAAGTTGGTTGATGAATGTCCAGAGTGAACAGAACTGGAATCCAGACAAAGCAGCAGCAAGTTTTGGTCACAACATAATTCCAACACTTCCTCGTGTGTTAGTTTTTCCGTCTTAACTATTATTGTAAAATGTGTAAAATAATGGAAATGTGACAGCGTGTTCAAATATGTGACCGGTAAACCTCTCGATGCTCATGAAGGAATGCTCTGTTGTTTATATAAAGAGTCACTCAACGTCTTTTACTGCATTGCTCTCGTCATTTCTCAACAAAAACAAGATGGTTTGGGGGAATCTGAGCGTGATTCATAACTGTTTCCAGTTTACAAGGCTATTCACTCATTTGGGGGTGAGAACAGGATATGAAGAAGGGGGAGACAGCGATATCACTGTTATAAAAGGGAGTTGGGATGTTCCTGACCCTTGGGGAGTTCTACATCTCATTCGAACCGCATGTTCTACAATCAGAACGACTCCCACAAAGAATGCCAGAGGCGAGCAGGAATAAGAGTGGGACCAGAGATGCAGACAGAGAAAAACTGCAGACTTCTGGGAGTTTGTCAGTTACTTGTTTCATTGCATGTCTTAAATAATGAACTGTCTTCCACTGAATTTATACCTGTAAAGTTTGCACATGAGGGTATAAATTACAACAAGGGGCTGCAGGCAGATCTACAAAACAGGGGGCGGAGTCTCCATACTCAACTCCAAAAGGGGGCGGAGTCTCCATACTCAACTCCAAAAGGGGGCGGGGTCTCTATACTCAACTCCAAAAGGGGGCGGGGTCTCTATACTCAACTCCAAAAGGGGGCGGAGTCTCCATACTCAACTCCAAAAGGGGGCGGGGTCTCTATACTCAACTCGAAAAGGGGGCAGTGTCTCCATACTCAACTCCAAAAGGGGGCGGTGTCTCCATACTCAACTCCAAAAGGGGGCAGTGTCTCCATACTCAACTCCAAAAGGGGGCGGGGTCTCAATACTCAACTCCAAAAGGGGCGGTGTCTCCATACTCAACTCCAAAAGGGGGCGGAGTCTCCATACTCAACTCCAAAAGGGGGCAGTGTCTCCATACTCAACTCCAAAAGGGGGCGGTGTCTCCATACGCAACTCCAAAAGGGGGCGGAGTCTCCATACTCAACTCCAAAATGGGGCGTGGTCTCTATACTCAACTCCAAAAGGGGGCGGAGTCTCCATACTCAACTCCAAAAGGGGGCGGAGTCCTCCACACACAAGGTCTTTCACCCCCGGCAAATGTCACTGACTTACTTTTCAAAATAAAGTTTGTAAATTTAACACAGTTTCTCACTGAAAGTTGATCTTACATAAAATGTATGTTAAAGTTATAAAATAGGCTACATAATTAAATATGCCCGTGAGATTGAAGGGGGGTCGATAGATCTGTGAGAGGGGGGTCCTGAAGCTTGGGACCGGGGGCATTCGGACGTGGCTGAGAGTTTTTTTTTTTACTTTCTTTATTTGACATGGACACCACAGTTACATTGGACAAACCATATGCACTTGCTTAAGTGTTTTAGCACACATGCTAATTTTCAACACTAGTCCACTGGAGGCTTTTTAGGTACAAAGAAAAAAAAAGAAAAGCATCCTCTCAAACACTTGCCTGTTTTTTAGGATCCAATCAAATTTCAGTGGTTAAAGAAGCCCCACCCTACATGTTTTCTCATTGAATATCTTGTTTTGCTCAGCAATATATCGCATTACAGAAGTTAAATATTAAATGTTGGATTGTGAATGTTTCTGTTTGAAAAGTGTGTTTTTAGTGTGGGAATCTGTTTATTCTCACGCTCTGTCCAGGACACACTCAGTGGACGCCAGCCATTATGTCACATTTAACACACATATAGAATGTGACCGCTTGTTTCCCCACTGGATCCTGATTACCGTCTGATCCATTTAATCAGAGATAAAGGACTAGGCTCAGATCCCTAGAGTATCCTTTGGCAGTCTTTCACTCTGTCTCTCTTTCTTTCTTTCTCTCTCTCTCTCCACACACACTGAGTATTTCATTTTCTCCAGTTGTTTAAAAACCTTCAGGCTACTGTGACAAAGTATTTACTGCTTATTCCAAATCAACTATATAATTCTTTCTGATGTGGAAAGACTCAGATAATTAAGTAAACTTTATTTAAATCTTGTTTTTCTTTAGGACTAGAGAGCATCTCAGTCTCCTGACTGTGTTACATGAGTCAGAGCGGAGCGCAGCGTCATGTCAGAACCGTTTGACTGTGATGGCTGTAAGGAGTCTCTGTACGGCAGGAAATACATCCAGGTGGACGACGTTCCCCACTGCGTCCCCTGTTACGACCGGCTGTACGCAAACACCTGCCAGGAGTGCAAAGAGCTCATCGAACACAACTCACGGGTGAGTGTTCCTGAACATCACATGGGATTCATAGGTTGACAGACATATATTTTTCCAAAACATATAAATAAATAAAATATTTATTTATCTATGTGAAGTCCATTCCAAAGCACTTCTCATATATAAAGAAATATTTTATGTTCTTATATATTTTGTATATAATATTTTTTATATTATATATATTTATATATTATATAGGTTGATATATTATATTACATTTTATTATATATTATACACCATTTTATATATATATATATATATATATATATATATATATATATATATATATATATATATATATATATATATATATATATATATATATATATATATATATATCAGTACCATGGTATATTACATTTATTATTTAATTATTTTACCATAATGTAAGACATATATATTAATAAATAATTATAAAAATGCAGTTCTATATATTAATGAATTTTAATGACTATATATGTCTTAATTATTGTGAAATAATAAATTGAATTAATTATTAAAAATTAATAATTACAAAATTATTAATATTGTCAAATCAATTACTCATGATTCACGATTAATCGCAACTAACACATCTAACCTAAAGGTTTATATATATATATATATATATATATATATATATATATATATATATATATATATATATATATATATATATATATATATATATATATATATAAACCTTTAGGTTAGATGTGTTAGTTGCGATTAATTGATCTGACAGCAAAAAAATATATATATTTTTCATTTTTTTCAAAGAACTGTAATGTTCCCATGCTATGTTTTTATACAAATAATATATATATATATATATATTATATATATATATATATATATATATATATACAGTACTGTGCAAAAGTTTTAGGCAGGTGTGAAAAAATGCTGTAAAGTAAGAATGCTTTCAAAAATAAACTTGGTAATAGATTATATTTATCAATTAACAAAATGCAAAGTGAGTGAACAGAAGAAAAATCTAAATCAAATCCATATTTGGTGTGACCACCCTTTACCTTCAAAACAGCATCAATTCTTCAAGGTACACTTGCACAAAGTCAGGGATTTTGTAGGCATATAGTTAGGTGTATGATTAAACAATTATACCAAACAGGTGCTAATGATCATCAATTCAATATGTAGGTTGAAACACAATCATTAACTGAAACAGAAACAGCTGTGTAGGAGGAATAAAACTGGGTGAGGAACAGCCAAACTCAGCTAACAAGGTGAGGTTGCTGAAGACAGTTTACTGTCAAAAGTCATACACCATGGCAAGACTGAGCACAGCAACAAGACACAAGGTAGTTATACTGCATCAGCAAGGTCTCTCCCAGGCAGAAATTTCAAGGCAGACAGGGGTTTCCAGATGTGCTGTCCAAGCTCTTTTGAAGAAGCACAAAGAAACAGGCAACGTTGAGGACCGTAGACGCAGTGGTCGGCCAAGGAAACTTACTGCAGCAGATGAAAGACACATCATGCTTACTTCCCTTCGCAATCGGAAGATGTCGAGCAGTGCCATTAGCTCACAATTGGCAGAAAACAGTGGGACCCTGGTACACCCATCTACTGTCCGGAGAAGTCTGGTCAGAAGTGGCCTTCATGGAAGACTTGCGGCCAAAAAGCCATACAAGGCCAAGCGACTCAACTATGCACGAAAACACAGGAACTGGGGTGCAGAAAAATGGCAGCAGGTGCTCTGGACTGATGAGTCAAAATTTGAAATATTTGGCTGTAGCAGAAGGCAGTTTGTTCGCCGAAGGGCTGGAGAGCGGTACACGAATGAGTGTCTGCAGGCAACAGTGAAGCATGGTGGAGGTTCCTTGCAAGTTTGGGGCTGCATTTCTGCAAATGGAGTTGGGGATTTGGTCAGAATTAATGGTATCCTCAATGCTGAGAAGTACAGGCAGATGCTTATCCATCATGCAATACCATCAGGGAGGCATCTGATTGGCCCCAAATTTATTCTGCAGCATGACAACGACCCCAAACATACAGCGAAAGTCATTAAGAACTATCTTCAGTGTAAAGAAGAACAAGGAGTCCTGGAAGTGATGGTATGGCCCCCACAGAGCCCTGATCTCAACATCATCGAGTCTGTCTGGGATTACATGAAGAGAGAGAAGCAACTGAGGCTGCCTAAATCCACAGAGGAACTGTGGTTAGTTCTCCAAGATGTTTGGGCCAACCTACCTGCCGAGTTCCTTCAAAAACTGTGTGCAAGTGTACCTAGAAGAATTGATGCTGTTTTGAAGGCAAAGGGTGGTCACACCAAATATTGATTTGATGTAGATTTTTCTTCTGTTCACTCACTTTGCATTTTGTTAATTGATAAATATAAACTATTAACATGTCTATTTTTGAAAGCATTCTTACTTTACAGCATTTTTTCACACCTGCCTAAAACTTTTGCACAGTACTGTATATATATATATATATATATATATATATATTTATATATATATATATATATATATATATATGTATATATATATATATATATATATATATATCAGTACCATGGTATATTACATTTATTATTTAATTATTTTACCATAATGTAAGACATATATATTAATAAATAATTATAAAAATGCAGTTCTATATATTAATGAATTTTAATGACTATATATGTCTTAATTATTGTGAAATAATAAATTGAATTAATTATTAAAAATTAATAATTACAAAATTATTAATATTGTCAAATCAATTACTCATGATTCACGATTAATCGCAACTAACACATCTAACCTAAAGGTTTATATATATATATATATATATATATATATTATATATATATATATATATATATATATATATATATATATATATATAAACCTTTAGGTTAGATGTGTTAGTTGCGATTAATTGATCTGACAGCAAAAAAATATATATATTTTTCATTTTTTTCAAAGAACTGTAATGTTCCCATGCTATGTTTTTATACAAATAATATATATATATATATATATATATATATATATATATATATATATATATATATATACAAGTAACCTTTGCATTCCATGGTAGTTGTATTACTAACAGGGTTTATTTAAAAATGTCATAATATCATCATGTCATCCTTTAAAACATCTTCGTTGATCAATATTCCAATCAACCAATCAGATTTGAGGGACAAGTTTAGGCTTACAATCAGGGTTAAGTGCTTCTACATCAGTGTTATTTACCTTTCATTTCCCTCTGAATTTAGGGATGGGTTAGTTATGGGCAGGGATAGGTTTAGGGGTAGGGATAGGGTTAGGACTAAATTTCAGGATCAACAAAATATGATGAGCCAGGAATGTCTCTAACTTTGCAAAATCAGGACGTGCATCATTTAACCACCACAGTAAGTGTTAAAATGCCCTGGAGTATCATGTAAATACTATGGTAACCATTTAGTATTTTTCATTTAGTTTATATCTGATACCAGTACAGTACTTTTTCATAAGTGTTCTTATGTGCGAATTACTTTCAAACATTCATAGCATTTGTAAACACTGCTATTAATTGCTTCCATTTGTACAGTGTTTGGATGTGTGTTCATGTGTTTTATGATTGCTCTTCAGTGAGTTTACACACACATACAAGCATAAATTCACTCCATATACTATTTACAGGAGATGTATCTGTGTATCGTTTGTCATAGATTTCCACCCTCACAGCTGGTCACGGTCACGCGTGACAGAGCAGTGAAGCAGACGGCCAATGCAAACAGAGCAGGCTGCAGACGCCACCGTCTGACTTACTCATCCACTGGGAGAAATGCACACTGCATAAATACTACTTCTACACGCTCTCTCTCTCTCTCTCTGTGTTTTTCTCCCTCGTTCTCCATCAGTCATCTGTAGACGTGATGATTTGTGGGTCATTTGGCTGAAAGAACATCAGGTTTAACACATTCGAGCTTGAATTGCTCTGAATCAGTGACTCACAGGTCACATGTGACGGACTGTTGGGTTTCACAGAGTCAAATCGAGTTATCTTTATTTTTATAGCGTTTTGTACAATGCAGATTGTTTCAAAGCAGCTTTACAGTGATAACATGAACATGATTCATTTCGGCTGTTGTTCAGCTGAAGTTAGTGCAGTGTTGATTCAGTTCAGTTAATTTCATTTTTAAAGCAGTTCTGCAAATTAATGATGTCAGTGATCCTCAACATGGATTGAGCATTTTGTGGTTTAATATAAGCATCAAAATATCATAATTCACTTTGCAGATTTGTGAAGATTTGTGATTTAAAAAGGCATTTTGGTTTGAATTTGGTGTAATTCAATCAAATTCAGTTTTATTTGTTTTTACTTGAATTTGCTTTATTTGCCGGATGGACGGATAGATAGATTCATTGAATTTGATTCACCTTTGAATTTTACATTGATTCATTTTAAGTGCATTTGATCCAGTTCAGTAGTTTAATTTTGCATGCATGATTTAATTGAATTCAGTTTCAGTTTGATTCACATTTGAATCTGATTCATTGTGAACTGATCACAGTTCAGTATTGTTCAATGCTATTAGATGGATGTATGTATGGATAGATGGATGGATAATGGATAGATTCGATTTCAGTTTGATTTACATTGGAATCTGATTCATTTTGGTTTGATCCAGTTCTGTATTTTTTAATTGGAGTATCATGTAAATACCATGGAAGATGGTTTTCAGGACAACAGTATCTGATTTCATTTGATTCAATTTCAGTTTGATCCAGTTCAGTATTGTTCAATCCTATTGGATGGATGGATGGATGGATGATGGATTTCAGTAAAAATAATATCTGATTTAATCTGATTCGACTTCAGTTTGATTTACATTAGAAT
>CM074306.1:8656721-8741721 GCA_037194245.1 Opsariichthys bidens
AAAAAAATATATATATATATATATATGGAAAGGCTTGTGGCCGTTAGTAGAGTAGTTGCATTGACTATCTAAAAATAGTTTTGTTGTGTTGCTTTGCTCACTCTCGATGTAAATGAAGTGTTTAACAGTTTAAGTGATTTCGATCTCTCAGGCTCCAAGCGGCTGGAGTACGGCGGCTGCACGTGGCACGAGGAATGTTTTGTTTGTTGCGGCTGTGAGCAGCCCATCGGCGGCCAGTCGTTCATCCCAGATAAGGGCGAGTACTACTGCGTGCCCTGTTACGAGGGACGCTTCGCCCCACGCTGCGCCCACTGCAAACAGGTGAAGGGAAAACTAAACAACACATATCTGAATCTAAATATTTTTTGCTTTTACTTTATTGCCAACCTCATTAAGTTGCATGCCAGTGCCAGTGAATGACTGTTTTTTGTTGGTCTCGTCTCTCACAGATCTTGGTTCAGGGTGGCGTCACGTACAGAGACGAGCCCTGGCATAAAGAATGTTTCTTGTGTACGGGTTGTAAAGTCCAGCTGGGCGGACAGCCTTTCACAACGCAGGGTGAAGATCCGTACTGTGTGAAGTGCTTCAGCAACCTGTACGCCCAAAAATGTGCCGCCTGCGACAAACCCATCACAGGTCAGTGTGTGTTAATGTGTCCTTATAACAAGACCGCTCTTCATAAACAGTCCCTTCAGCTGCTAACAGAAACGCTTTGTCAGAAACAACAGGCAGTTGTCACATAAACAGGGTCATGTGTTTGGAGGCTGTTGAGTCATAGTTTTGCTTGCACATCCACCGGGTCATGGACTGTGAATGAAGACAGAGTCTAGACTGTTTATATGCTTTCACACTGTAAAACATATGACTTCTTCTATGGAGCACAAAAGGAGATGTTACACAGAATGTCCATGCTGCTCTTTTCCATGTTATGAAAATGAATATAGACTGGGGCTGTCAAGCTCCAACCGTGACCAAAAAAAAAACATTGTAAAAGCAAAGTAGTCAAACAAAGATGTATGAGTTCTGATGGCTTAAAATATAACATACAAGTTGTATAAAGCATTTCTATGTTGCGTTGTTGTAATTTAAGAGCTCAACAGCTCCAGTCCTCATTCACTTTCATTTTATATTCACATTTAACTTCTCTGTGTTACACAGAAATGAGCAAAATAGGTTTGAGTAACATCATTGAGTAAACCATTTTAGCAGAACTACACTGTAAGTAAAATTCCAAGACATTATCTGTTAAGTTTACACACTTTTCTATTAACTATAAATCACAACAATGCAATTCTAAATATGGGTAAAACACATGTGACAAACTATGTGACAACCCAGTGTTTGGGTAGTTTTTGTGTTACGCTGATCCTGGGTCAGACGTAATAACCCAGTGTTTGGGTAGTTTTTGTGTTACGCTGATCCTGGGTCAGATGTTATAACCCAGTGTTTGGGTAGTTTTTGTGTTACGCTGATCCTGGGTCAGACGTAACAACCCAGTGTTTGGGTAGTTTTTGTGTTACGCTGATCCTGGGTCAGACGTAACAACCCAGTGTTTGGGTAGTTTTTGTGTTACGCTGATCCTGGGTCAGACGTAACAACCCAGTGTTTGGGTAGTTTTTGTGTTACGCTGATCCTGGGTCAGACGAAACAACCCAGTGTTTGGGTAGTTTTTGTGTTACACTGATCCTGGGTCAGACGTTACAACCCAGTGTTTGGGTAGTTTTTTTTGTGTTACACTGATCCTGGGTCAGACGTAACAACCCAGTGTTTGGGTAGTTTTTGTGTTACGCTGATCCTGGGTCAGACGTAACAACCCAGTGTTTGGGTAGTTTTTGTGTTACGCTGATCCTGGGTCAGACGTAACAACCCAGTGTTTGGGTAGTTTTTGTGTTACGCTGATCCTGGGTCAGACGTAACAACCCAGTGTTTGGGTAGTTTTTGTGTTACGCTGATCCTGGGTCAGACGTAACAACCCAGTGTTTGGGTAGTTTTTGTGTTACGCTGATCCTGGGTCAGACGTAACAACCCAGTGTTTGGGTAGTTTTTGTGTTACGCTGATCCTGGGTCAGACGTAACAACCCAGTGTTTGGGTAGTTTTTGTGTTACGCTGATCCTGGGTCAGACGTAACAACCCAGTGTTTGGGTAGTTTTTGTGTTACGCTGATCCTGGGTCAGACGTAACAACCCAGTGTTTGGGTAGTTTTTGTGTTACGCTGATCCTGGGTCAGACGTAACAACCCAGTGTTTGGGTAGTTTTTGTGTTACGCTGATCCTGGGTCAGACGTAACAACCCAGTGTTTGGGTAGTTTTTGTGTTACGCTGATCCTGGGTCAGACGAAACAACCCAGTGTTTGGGTAGTTTTTGTGTTACACTGATCCTGGGTCAGACGTTACAACCCAGTGTTTGGGTAGTTTTTGTGTTACACTGATCCTGGGTCAGACGTAACAACCCAGTGTTTGGGTAGTTTTTGTGTTACGCTGATCCTGGGTCAGACGTAACAACCCAGTGTTTGGGTAGTTTTTGTGTTACGCTGATCCTGGGTCAGACGTAACAACCCAGTGTTTGGGTAGTTTTTGTGTTACGCTGATCCTGGGTCAGACGTAACAACCCAGTGTTTGGGTAGTTTTTGTGTTACGCTGATCCTGGGTCAGACGTAACAACCCAGTGTTTGGGTAGTTTTTGTGTTACGCTGATCCTGGGTCAGACGAAACAACCCAGTGTTTGGGTAGTTTTTGTGTTACACTGATCCTGGGTCAGACGTTACAACCCAGTGTTTGGGTAGTTTTTGTGTTACACTGATCCTGGGTCAGACGTAACAACCCAGTGTTTGGGTAGTTTTTGTGTTACACTGATCCTGGGTCAGACGTAACAACCCAGTGTTTGGGTAGTTTTTGTGTTACACTGATCCTGGGTCAGACGAAACAACCCAGTGTTTGGGTAGTTTTTGTGTTACGCTGATCCTGGGTCAGACGAAACAACCCAGTGTTTGGGTAGTTTTTGTGTTACGCTGATCCTGGGTCAGACGTAACAACCCAGTGTTTGGGTAGTTTTTGTGTTACGCTGATCCTGGGTCAGACGTAACAACCCAGTGTTTGGGTAGTTTTTGTGTTACGCTGATCCTGGGTCAGACGTAACAACCCAGTGTTTGGGTAGTTTTTGTGTTAGACTGATCCTGGGTCAGACGTTACAACCCAGTGTTTGGGTAGTTTTTGTGTTAGACTGATCCTGGGTCAGACGTAACAACCCAGTGTTTGGGTAGTTTTTGTGTTACACTGATCCTGGGTCAGACGTAACAACCCAGTGTTTGGGTAGTTTTTGTGTTACACTGATCCTGGGTCAGACGAAACAACCCAGTGTTTGGGTAGTTTTTGTGTTACGCTGATCCTGGGTCAGACGAAACAACCCAGTGTTTGGGTAGTTTTTGTGTTACGCTGATCCTGGGTCAGACGTAACAACCCAGTGTTTGGGTAGTTTTTGTGTTACGCTGATCCTGGGTCAGACGTAACAACCCAGTGTTTGGGTAGTTTTTGTGTTACGCTGATCCTGGGTCAGACGAAACAACCCAGTGTTTGGGTAGTTTTTGTGTTACGCTGATCCTGGGTCAGACGAAACAACCCAGTGTTTGGGTAGTTTTTGTGTTACGCTGATCCTGGGTCAGACGTTACAACCCAGTGTTTGGGTAGTTTTTGTGTTACGCTGATCCTGGGTCAGACGAAACAACCCAGTGTTTGGGTAGTTTTTGTGTTACGCTGATCCTGGGTCAGACGTAACAACCCAGTGTTTGGGTAGTTTTTGTGTTACGCTGATCCTGGGTCAGACGAAACAACCCAGTGTTTGGGTAGTTTTTGTGTTACACTGATCCTGGGTCAGACGTAACAACCCAGTGTTTGGGTAGTTTTTGTGTTACACTGATCCTGGGTCAGACGTAACAACCCAGTGTTTGGGTAGTTTTTGTGTTACACTGATCCTGGGTCAGACGTAACAACCCAGTGTTTGGGTAGTTTTTGTGTTACACTGATCCTGGGTCAGACGTAACAACCCAGTGTTTGGGTAGTTTTTGTGTTACACTGATCCTGGGTCAGACGTAACAACCCAGTGTTTGGGTAGTTTTTGTGTTACACTGATCCTGGGTCAGACGTAACAACCCAGTGTTTGGGTAGTTTTTGTGTTACACTGATCCTGGGTCAGACGAAACAACCCAGTGTTTGGGTAGTTTTTGTGTTACACTGATCCTGGGTCAGACGTAACAACCCAGTGTTTGGGTAGTTTTTGTGTTACACTGATCCTGGGTCAGACGTAACAACCCAGTGTTTGGGTAGTTTTTGTGTTACACTGATCCTGGGTCAGACGTAACAACCCAGTGTTTGGGTAGTTTTTGTGTTACACTGATCCTGGGTCAGACGAAACAACCCAGTGTTTGGGTAGTTTTTGTGTTACACTGATCCTGGGTCAGACGTAACAACCCAGTGTTTGGGTAGTTTTTGTGTTACACTGATCCTGGGTCAGACGTTATGTGAAAACATAAATATGTGAAAATACCTTCATTAACAGCACATTGTGTTCATAAACAACTTAAATGATGTTCATTTGAATTCATGATGTTATGTGAATAATGATGTTTGAGTGATTTTAGAAACCGCTGCTCAAAATGAAAGGCCTCTCAACGTTTTCTCAGGTTTCGGAGAAGGGAAGTACGTCTCGTTCGAGGATCGTCAGTGGCATCAGCCGTGTTTTCAGTGTTCGGAGTGTTCGGTGTCTCTGGTTGGCGCTGGATTCTTCCCAGACGGGACAAAGATTCTCTGCAAAAGCTGCAATGCCAAATAACTCACAACTGCTCCTGTAGATACTTCTGCTTCAGAAACACATTCATGAAGCGTTTGACATCATTTATACATGAAATGTATGATGAACATGAAAGTTTTGGTGTTCCATTCTCACAAATCTGTCTTAAAACTTTCTAAACTACAATGACACATTTGATTGAGTAAATACACTGTGTGGTTTAACTGATATACTCAAATCATTTGAACCCAACGTGTGTTTGACTCCAAACTGACTCGGTTTCCTTGTTCTGATCATCGCAGTTCTTCTTTGCATAGTTTTGCATAGTTTTTCCATGTGTTTGCATTAACATCAGGCCTTTATATTCCCTCCAACAGCAACATTCCTCAATTAAACTTTCATTTGATCGAAACACACTCTGACCCAAATGACTGTTCACATGTGAAGGCATGAATCAAGGACTGGATCATGAAATGATGCTTTAGAATGTGGACAGACAATGTTTGTATTAAACAGTGAATTTTACAGTGCTCTATTTTAATACACAAACACTGGTTCATTAAAATAGTGCACTGTACAATTAACTTTTAATAACTCTCTATGAAATATTCATGTTATAATAATGATTTAACATGTGACTTCCTATTTGTGTTGCTTTGTTTGATGTATTTTTGAACATGAACAGCTTCTGTAAAACCGCTCCTGCTTTTGTGTTTCCTTTCATAAAATGCTTGTTACTTATATAAAACAACATCTTTAAAATATCATTCGAGTTTCAGTCAAATTATGTTTTCTCTTTAAAAAAGAAAAAAGAAACTATACATGTACCTGTGACAAAATGTGTTAAAATATGTAAAGGTTATGGAAATCCTGCATATGTAACTTCAGCCTTACATAAGCATGTGTGTAAACCCTCCATGTGAAGTTAATTCTAATTGATTTTATCTGTTTGATTTTAAATCTTGTGCAACATTTATACCAGATGCCAAAGTTCTGAATTTCCTTTCCAAATAAAGGCACGCAAAACTAAAAGATGAATATAGAATGTGCCATTTCATAAAAAAAAGATTGCTCACTGCAGGAAGTTGAAGCACAAAGATCAGGAAGTTCAGGTGGTGTTTAGTGTGGATGTGCTGATCCATCAGGACAATATGAAGAATGACACTCCAAACATCCAGAGGAAAAGAAGGACTGATGGACACTGTGCTCCTTAAAAGTTAAGGTGTGTGATAAGTTTAATGCTGATAATGCAGTTTGGTTTGACATTTTGTTAATAACAATCATATATATTTTAAGTACAAATAGATCTATTTTACAGAAAAAAAGGTCCAGAAACAAATATGTGGATTAAAAACATCACAAAGCAGAAATAATCTTTCCAAACTCCTTTATAAACATAATCTTTAAGAAATTCTCATGACTCTTCCCTCAGATGCAGTCGACCCTGTTTATAGAAATATGAAAATTGTGACTTTGTCCCAGGAGAGACTCCGGGTCCCTTTAAAACTGGACTCTGGGGTCTTTGGTTTCATCTTGTGTCCTAAACCTCAGTGGACAGAACATTTGTCCTGCCGTCTCTGTTAAAAGCATCAGAACTAAACACTGTAATCACTCAGTCCATCATGTGTTGAATACTGTAATACACTCTCAACACACAAACAGAGCATTAAACGTGGATCCAGTACATTCAGCCATTAATGAGTGGTGCAGGGATCTTTATTAATCATAATGCATGATCAAAAACATGGCACTCACAAAGAACATTTCTTAAACCATGTAAACTAAAAACAAATCACCTTAATACAACATAAATACAATTTTTATGAGATACATTTTATCAGTTTACAATCTTAAAATGACATATTTCCAGGATTTCGTATGAACTCGCATGGTGTGCTTTGAAACGATGTAGCGCCCCCTAGTGAATATGATCTGTTAGTGTGTAACTTGCACCACTAGTCACCAAAAGAATAGTCTAAATAACTGTATTAAGCCATAAAAAAGATATTCGTTGAAATTCTCATTCATGCTATTTCAATATGTGCATATTTAAATTTCCTCTGTCTTAATAATAAAAAACCCAACAACTGATGGCATCACTGACCACTGAATAGCAAACATGAACTGTGTTATCAGTGATTATTTTTAAACATACAAAACTATCATATAGTGCGCAGTCTTATGAAATAGTTTCATGGTATAATTTCTTGAACTTGTCAAGCCACTGGTTACCATTCACTATTATGTTATGGAAATAACAGATTAATCATTCTGCTGAAATTCTTTTTAAAAACTGAAAAAAAACTAATAAGAACTCCTAAATAAGAAGGTTTGTGTCCCAGTAGTGGAGTTTGTGTGTTCGCCACTTGGTGATGTGGTCCCTCACAATCCATAACATACAGCATAAGTGAATTGACCCTTCCCTGGCAGTTTGATTGACAGGCGATCTGACCAATCATAACCTTGAATCCGCCATTTTGTCCGACAAAGCAGTCAGGGGAGTTAGTAGATTAACGTTGATGAACTTGAACTTGAAAAATTGTGTGTACTCCCGTATTTGATGCTATAAATGAACTAGTATGAAGAGATGATCGGTTCACGAGGAGCTACAGCGATCTGTCACGACACATTAAAGACACACTAGACGCTATTTATTGTTTAAACTTTTTTACAAAAATACGATATTTTAAATCTGAAACTGTTTCATGTCAAAAGTAACCTGCTCTGTCTTGTCTGTCAATGCTTGGTCACTATTTTTCACTGCGTGAGAACATCATGAGTGGTGTGAGAGCGCATGGCTTGTCGGACATAGCAACGGTAACTAAAGGGGGCGGGTGCGAAGTCTCGGTGTGAGTATAAATGTGTGTGTATCTGTGTTTTAGCTCTGTTATGGACTGGCAGTCCATTTAGAGTGTTTCCCTGCCTTCAGGCCTGTGATACTACAGAGGATTAGTGGTTTGAACAATAGAGGATGGATGAATGTATTATTTTCATCTAGCATTTCATATTAGGGGTGTAAAATCATTTATTGTAACTGGCAGGTGTGATGATCAGTGGAGTTGAATTTTTACCTCCAAAATTAATGTATGGGCTTAAAAATGGATAGAGTTTGTCAGTGAAAGACTGACCAGTGAAAGAGTAGATATGAGAGCTGGACTCCACATCATAAAAGGAGACCAGACCGTCTTCATAATCCACAAACACACCGATCCGCTGCGGCTTCACGCTCAGAGAGAGAGAGACACGAGGATCATCACAGGCTTTATATTCATTCTCATTCCTCAGCCACACAATCCATAATCCATTACTGGGACTCGCTGTGATATTTCCCTTCCTGTTAATGGATTCTCTGACCACTCCTAAAGCCCAGTCAGTCTTTTCCTTCACCTGCACTTCAAAATAAAATCTCCCTGAGGAGAATCCCTCCTTTCCCAGGACACAGGGACATGGATCAAATCTCTCTGGTTTGTCTGGGAGTTTCTGTCTAATGTCTCCATGTCTCACTTGTTTTCCATCATCAGACAGGATGAGATATGGATGAGCTGTATCAGGATCCAGAGTCACATCCACTGAGAAAACAGAGAATATGAATCACAACTCAATACAGATATTTTGTAATGATATTTAATATTGAATCAGTGTTTCATCATCCTGTCGGTCAGTAATGAATGTAATCTAGTGTAGTTCAGACACACACTGTACCTTCATACTGCTGCATCCTCTTCAGATCTGTAGAGACTAATGGCAATAAAACATCATGAGATCTTTGACATGATTTATGAGTGGAATTATAGACAAGATTTAAGGTTATTTTTAAAGAATCGAATAATTGTGTATCATCATGTTTTATCTGATCAATGAGTCTCTTCTGATATTTAGAGAATCAAAGCAGCAACCCTTATTGCTCTGAGTATCTATTCATAAAGCTTTGAAGCTTCATGAAGCAGAGTTTTGAATCAGCCTTCACTAGATATTGTTCAATAAAGTCGTTATTTTTATTCTTTTATTTTTTTGGTGCACAAAAAGTATTCTCATCGCTTCATAACATTAAGATTGACCCACTGAACTCACATGAACTGTTTTAAACATGTTTTAGTATCTTTCTGGGCATCTGAAAGTGTTCATTATTTTGCCGTCAACAGATGCCTCTCCAAAACGATCTCTAGTTCTGTGTATCTATAGCACGAGTTTAAGTTTGTATTTGGCGAGCCATTTATACACTGAAATTACTTTTTGTGTGCATATGTTACACAATGAGTAGAAATAGTGGTGTGGGGTGGGGATGTACTAAAAGTACAGAAAAATTGCATATCATATGCACCCCAAAAAGCGAAAATCATAGTCACGCCAATTGTAATTTCTACATATAAATATAGAGACAGAAAATCGTGTTATTGATACACACTTCCATGAGATCGGCTTGCTTCACTGAACCATCAGATTTCATCAAAAATATCTTGATTTGTGTTCTGAAGATGAACGAAGTTCTTAGGTGGAACGACATGAGGGAGAGTAATAAATGACAGAAATTTCATTACTCGCTAAACTAAACTTCAGTTGAAATAGATTATTGATTATGCAGCATATCCAAACTTTTAAAAATGTAACTAACTTTAAAAACAACAATTTGAAACAAAGCCCAGAGCTGCTGAGCTAAAAACAAGACATTCACCCACACATCCCTCTTCTCATGAGGAATACATTTGCTTCAAAAATATGATGCCTATCAATATCATTTTACATTTATGATTACAAATATTAATTCAAATTGTGAATAAAAATTCAATAGTCATAAAATTGATTTCCTTGAACAGGCAGAAGAACGTACCAGTTTGTGTGAGTTTCTCCTGTAGAGTGTCCTTCAGTTGAGTCAGAGCTCTCCTCAGAGGCTCCAGACTCTCTTCAGTCTTCACACTGATCTCAGACCAGTTCCTGGTGTTTCTAGAGCTGCACAGGGATGAGTAAATCTACAGCAGGAGAGAGGAGAAATCCTTCAGCATGGGGAGTGTTCTGGTGTCATTGATCAGAGAGATGTTGACTGACCTGTAGGAGGTGGAGGTGATCTTCAGTGTGTGAGAGCTGCTCCAGCTCAGTGTTTCTCATCTTTAGCTCAGTGATCTCCTGCTCCAGCTCTTCAATAAGCTCTTCCTCCAGTTTCTCTGCTGCTTTCTGCTGCTCCTCCATCATCTCCAGCAGTTCAGTCTGACATCTCTCAATGGAGCGGATGAGATCAGTGAAGAGCTCGACACAGGCTGCTTTCTCCTTCTCTGTGTTTCTCTGCTCAACCAGAACAATCAACACATTATTAGTGGTGTTTGATATGAGAAGAATCAGTGTTAATATTTCTCATAGTTCAGTGTTTTCATAATCCTGCACTGTTTGCACTGAATGAGCCTCAAATCTATTCAGACCAACAGCTCGATTGTGAGTTTGATTGTGAAAATTCAATAAAGAAGTTACTATTAAGTAATTGACATTTGAGACAAATTATTGTGAGAGATTCAAACAGCTCAAACAAACAGTGAAACATCTCAATGCTGTTGGACTGGATGTCAGGACTCTTGGAGAACAGGAACTAAATTATGAATGGAAAATATTTACATTCATTTAATTAGATTATTTTAAACTCACTTTTCTGACTTCTGATGAGTGTTTGATGTCTTGAATCTTCTTGATTCTGTCCTGGATCATCTGCTGTGTGTCTTTCTGTGTCTTCATCAGTTCATTCTAGACACAGAACACACAATATGTTTTCATAGATTATTCATTTTTTCCCCAAAGTCAAAGAATATTATTCCTCTTGATAAGAGCTCTTTAAAATCAGTTTGTCAGTAACTTCTACCTTCTTCTCTTCACTCTCCTCTTCTATAGGAACAGTGTTGTGGTTCTTATGAAGTCCTTCAGTGCAGAACAGACACACGATTGTCTGATCATCTCTACAGAACAGCTCCAGAGGTCTCTCATGTTTCTGACATATATAGTCCTCCAGATTACTCACAGGATTGATCAGTTTGTGTTTCTTTAAACCTGCCACTCTCAAATGAGGCTCCAGGTGAGTTTCACAGTAAGAGCTCTGACACACCAGACACGACTTCAGGGCTTTCAGCTTTCTTTCCTCACAGAAGTCACACAGAACTTCAGGTTTTTTCTCAGGACTTTTCTTCTTATAGTGATCTATGAGCTCTCGGAGTGTGGTATTAATCTTGAGATCAGGTCTAATCTTGAATGTTTCATTACAATATGGACAGTTGCAGGTCTGGCTGTTGTTCCAGCACTTATTCAGGCAGGTCTTGCAGAAGTTGTGTCCACATGGAGTGGTGATTGGATCAGTGAACACGTCCAGACATATAGAGCACTGAAGCTCCTCAGTCAGTGGACCGATGGAGGATGACATCACTGGAAAGAGAAATGATGAAGATTAATCACCTAAACTGCTAGTGTGAAGTTTGGAAACAATGTTTGGATGTTAATGGCTTCTGCTTAAAGGACTGAAATATTATAATAGTAATTATTATTATTATTATTATAAATGAATGAGTGGACAGTGAAGGACAGGCTCAACGAATCTGCAGCACATGTGAACTCCTTAAAAACTGTTCATATAGAATCCCATGATGCACCTCATGAAGCTGGTTGAATATAAAGAGTGTCTCGAGTGGCAACTTTGAAAAACTCAAATATGTAAGAGATCATGTTCAGTCAGCTGGTCATTACTGTAAAATGAACCCAGAGAAAGTGAGCAGTTCCCTGATGTGAAGATCATTACACGACCACTAATCAAATAAGGATCAATATTGATTATTAGAAAGATTTATTGTATTTTCTGCTACTGTACATTTTTGAATTGCATATTAAATATTATATGAGAAGAGTGAAAGACATTCATGCACTAATTCATTCTTCTTGTTTTTTCTTATATGGACATTTATCCTCAATACTCCGTCTCCTGGTTTTTCTTGCTGTTGTTGATGTTGGTGAAGATTCTGTCATAGTTCTTTCCCTCTTCATTTTCAATAAAAGAAATTGTATTATATGATTAATGGACTGATCAGAAACATCTCAGCCAATTTGCTCCAATAATGAGTCTGTATTAAGTCACTGAGGTTTAAATGAATCTTACTTCAAGAGTCAGATTTAGTTTTATTTATTCTTCATAATATTATTTCACATCAGATCACAGTACATTCACTCCTTTCTTGTGAACAGCTCTTCAATGTTATTAACTCTTTACCCGCGGAAAAGAGTTTTTGAAAAAAGTTGCCAGACACCTCCAGCGTTTTTGATCATTTTCACAAAAGTTTTCATGGCCCCCCGAAATATTTTGTTGTATGAATATCTGAACATGCAATACATCAAAATAAAGATCAAAGCCTCGACTTTTAAACAAAAGTTTAAAAGTGATGTTTAAACGTGTTATTCTAGCTTAAAGCTTTCTTTTTTATTAACACTTGAAGGTAGGTACATTTATAAAATAAAGCAACATTTAGAGCAAAAAGCTGAGAGATCGCGTTTTTATCAAACATACATCTGGATCATCAGAGCAGATGAAGACAGCTTCCATCAATGCCACCAGAGCTTCACAGTCCTATTCCACTTCCGATTAGCATTTCCCTCAGTAACATTAGACAGTTTTCATTTATATACCATTTATTGTTAATGATCGCATTATTATTCAAATGCATCTGCTTACATATGATATCGCTCGTTTCTGCGAGTGTTTCCCTCGTCTGTTTTCATTCAGAGATTCTGTACTCGTTCAGAAGATGAGTATTAGCGCCCTCGAGTGTATAATAACAGTGAAAACATGGAAGCACGAAAAATTCTGTTTGGCAGGGAAAGAGTTAACCTCTGAACGAGAATGATGTTTAAATAATGTATTTTCTTTTTATCAGACTTAAAACCAAATTGGATAATGACCATTAATTGGTTAAATCTCATGTAAGAATTGATAACACAACTAAAGAAAACAATTAAAGTAGTAGAGTATTTGACACGCTTAAACCTGTTCTGTTCAACTTCACAGATCACTTCCATTAGAAACCTGTTCATCTCAATCTCTCTTATATTTCTGTCTCTCACCTGTGAGGATCAGGTGTGTTCACAAGACTCTCAGAACCGCTCAATATTCAGTTGTTTAAAGAGGTTGATCGTTTCAAGCGTCCATTTTGTTGATCAGTTTCACTTTCTCTGAATCTCTCTGAACTATGATGTCAGAGCTCCTCCTGGATTTACACATTCATTTGACTCTGTATTCAGTGTGTTGGTTCATGTGTGTCTGTTTGTATTGGGACTGGTGTTTCTAGCAGATTAGCTTTTGTAATATAGCCTATACAGTGGACCAAAGAAGAAATATTTGTATGAATTTCTAAATGTCTTTTCTGCTCCACAGAAGAAGGTCACTCAGATTCAGAAAGACATGATGACAGAATGCTGCTCTTCCTTTAAAACATTCAGTCTTTTCAACCATGAGATAATCGAGGTTGAATCTCTGTGTTTGTCATGATTCCTCTGTTCTTCTGTTGGAAGAAAATAGTTTGACATTCTTGAACTGTTAGTATGTAGAAGCTCAAACTCATTTTTAGATAATAAAGTAGTAAATAAAACAAAGATCCTTGAAGTATGTTTAACAAAAAACAAAACAAAAAAAAAAACAGTCTTTGCACTTCAAAATGTCATGTTTAATTCAATGTGTTACTTAGTATTTCTTTGTAATTAATAGTGAAATTTACAAGCATTTTTTTCAGAGTGAAAATTGTTTCTACACCTTTTTTTTCTTCAGTTTTTCAGTTGGCCCTTCTTGCTAATATCTGTATTTCTAATGCAGGTTTCTATTTCTTGAGCTCATGCTTGAACTAAAAAGCTGTGAACACTGAGGTAAATACTACATGACATTGTTTACAAGCAGTTTTAAGAGCAGCTTTAATTCAAGCACCAACAACCTGTTTGACAAGAAATACTATATTCTTCTCATTTGTTTCACTAGGTCACAAGATAAATAAAGCTCCATCACTTTTTACTTTCACTTTCTGAAGTGAATACTGAAAAGTATGAGAGTTGAGACTTTTTCACCAGGATAACTTGCGTTTGCACGTTTCCTGTGTGATAAAATGGAAAGAAATATTTCCAATATTGCGACAAACTTTAAGTTTTGCCTGAAAGTTTGAAGTAGTTTTAAAAGCTTGATCAAAAAGTTTGAAGGTTTTCAGTTTTAAAGTTTTTTAGTTTTGTAGTTTTGATAGATAGATTACTTGGGGTGGTTGCTAAGATATCTTGGATGGTTGCTAAGGTAGTCTGGGTTGCTAAGGAGTTGCTATGCGGTTGCTAAGGTATTCTGGGTGGTTGCTAAGGTGTTGCTATGCAGTTGCTGGAATGTTCTGTGTGGTTGCTATGCTGTTGTCATGGTCCTCTGGGTGGTTACTATGGTGTTCTGAATGGTTGCTATTTGCTATGAGATGGATGGATAAATCTTCATTCTACCTACTTTTCTTTCTTCCCCAATCCAGTTGGTATTCAGTGTTGGTTTTTTCCAAGCCAATTTAATAATAATAATAATAATAATAATAATAATAATAATAATAATAATAATAAGCTTAAGTAGTAGATCAGTAAGTTGGCTTTTTCAAGCCAGGATATTGTCAGGATGCTGTCTGTATCCTAAGCCAAAGTGGATCAGCCCTAAAAGGTTTCACCATTTGTGCAGCTATGTCTTTTTTCAAACTTGGACTCAAATCATTATGGCATTTATCAGACATATAATACTCCTCAAATAGCAAAAATGCACTTACAGAAAGCAACACAGATAGGTCCAGGGCTCACAGTGTTTAAATTTTACTATTATGTAGTAAATATAGGGCTGTATCCTATTGGCAGAGGGATATAGGCAAATTTTGAAAGAGGTAGAGGAACCACAATAGAAATAATTGCGTTAACTTTACCAATCATACATAGAGGAAGAAGCCTCCATCAATCTATAAAAAGCTAAAAAAAGTTCAATTTAAATACATGATTGTGGTTCATATGTGTCCTTTGGCTTTCCTGACCCAGTTTGTCCCACCCTTCACCACAAATGTACTCGGAACATGGATGATTTTAGAATCTATTTTCCTGCACACAGAGCAGTGGAAAAGAGAGAAGATAGTAAGTCAATGTAGTGATGTTACAGTTCTTTACCCTTCTGTCTTATTCTTCTCAAATATATTGCTTTATAAATCATTTTCAACATCAATTAAGAATGACATGAACACATAGAGCAAGTATAATATATTGAATATAAAACTGATACATAGCTTACATCATCCACTTTATGTTACTCTTAAATGAAGTATGAAATTAATAGAAATAACACTTTTAGTAAAACCATGAATTAAGTGCTTTACAAAACACAGTTTGCAATAAACATTTGCTAAACAACAGAGTAAATTCTTATAAGCTTTATGACAAAAACAATTACCTGCACACAGAGCAGTAGAATAAAGACAAGATAGTGAATCTATGTAATGAAGTTACAGCTCCACCTTTCAAAATATATTTCACCTTGTTAGAAAGCACATGGAAAGTTCATATAATGCATGGAAGCGGAAATGGAAAGCTATCAAAATACCTGTAAATATGAACAGAAAACACACTCTAAAAATCTAACAGTAAACAAGCTCCACTCTAGTGTTTTTATGGCTTACTAACAAAATGTGAACATTGGATAAATTTCCTGAAGTAAAGGTTGAGTGACATGGTTCACAAACTGTTTTATTGAGGTGTTTATGCGGTTAAAACTAGTAACGGGCGCTTTCGAAACAAGCCTCGCAAATCATTAGTTTTGAACCAGTGATTCGTTGCATATCAAACTGTCAAAGTTATATCAGGATATGAGGATTTGTTGCATCATAATTGTTTCAAAATGTTTTGAAATTTCAATGGTTCACCACTAGAGTCGATTTTCTGAACTCAAACCAGCGTCTGTATGGTTTTCACTTTCATAAATGTGAAGACATTTAATGACACATTTATATAATAAAACGGAAGAGCTGTAGTTAAAAGTCTCTTGGTCTGATTAAGCAAGCTCTCCATAAAACAAGCCCTACAATTTAATAAAATAACATGTAAAGACGCTTAAAATTTAATGGTATTGTGCACATTTACTGCAGAAGTGCACAGAAGTGCTTTTCAAGAGGCATTAGGTGTCTTTTCACAGACGGTTTAATGCTGCTCAGAGGTGGAATAAATGCATTTACACGTTAGTTTTAACTGCATACAAGGGGCTGAGGTGGGTCAGAGCAGGCATAATTTAGTCTGGCTTTTATGCTGCACTGTATCTTTACACAGAATTTTGAGCCGCACAGAGCAGCCTTAACTCAGCTGTGTAAAGATGCCTTAGAGGATTTGTTAACTGCATTTGTAACCGGTCCTACTCCTACTATGTTGATATGAACGGGCGTCTCGGGCATTGGAGGTGGGCGTGCTAACAAGGATATTAATGCTGTGTTCACGCCATGTCGTAATTACAGCAAATAAATCTCCATATGCTTTTGAATCGCTCTCACAGCACTTTGATGTCATACTCCGCTTCAAGTCGAACACACCTTAAATCTGCAGTGGTCAGGTGGTACAGAGGCCATGTGGTCATCATAGCTCTCTAAGAAATTATATGTTTACAAGTTGTAATTACACGTCCTACAAGCATGTGGAGGCTTTTTACAGTTCACAATCATTACAGTAATTAGAACATGACATGAACACACCTCAAAGACCACAGTCTCTGGTGTCAGTCTCTAGCACGCTTGTGTCTAACCCTTGAGGCCAGAGGAGTGAGATTTACACACACAGCTCTTATTAGTTTGCCTCTGTTACACATAATTACACCCTGAATATCTGTAATTAGTATAATCCTGATCATTGGCTGTTCTAGAACAATCTTCCAATAGCTGATAGTGAAAATAATTGCTTTCATTGGCCAATACTGATAACATCAGCACATCCTTACATTTAATGATTTTAGATTTTTAATTATGAAAATTAGGGATGTGCCTGATGCCTAAATCCGTATTCAGAAAGGCATGGAAAAAGAAAAATGCAGTCTATAGAGCCCTGAAAGGGATGTGGTTACCTTATATTTCATCAGATTTCACTTACTACATAACTAGAGATGGCTGATAGTACAATGGTGAATGGTTTGCAGTTCCTGAACAATTTCAATACTCCACATATTAATAGCAGCTCCCTGATGTTGGCAAATTATCTACATAAGATTGACCGACTATAGCCTATAATTGCCAGAGGTCAGTAGAACATCATTTCTTTTCGAACATGGTATTCGGCTTCCGGCACATCCCTAATGAAAATCATTATATTCATCTAGTATTTCATATTATGGGTGTAAATTCATTCATTGTGACTGAGAGGTGTGATGATCAGTGGAGTCGGGTTTTTACATCCACCATGAGGGCCTGGGCTAAAATATGGATAGAGTTTCCCAGTGAAAGACTGACCAGTGAAAGAGTAGATATGAGAGCTGGACTCCACATCATAAAAGGAGACCAGACCGTCCTCATAATCCACAAACACACCGACCCGCTGCGGCTTCACGGTCAGAGACAGAGAGACAGCAGGACCAGCACCTGCTTTATATTCATTCCCATTCCTCAGAATCACAATCCAGAATCCATTTCTGGGACTCAGTCTGATCTCTCCTTTCCTGTCAATGGATTCTCTGGCCACTCCTAAATCCCAGTCAGTCTTTCCCTTCACCTGCACCTCGAAATAAAATCTCCCTGAGGAGAATCCTTCCTTTCCCAGGACACAGGGACATGCACTAAATCTCTCTGGTGTGTCTGGGAGTTCCTGTTTAATGTCTCCATCTCTCACTTGTTTTCCATCATCAGACAGGATGAGTTCAGGATGAGCTGTATCAGGATCCAGAGTCACATCCACTGAGAAAACAGAGAATATGAAACTTCACAATACAGATATTTTGTGATGATTATAAAAAGAAAAAAAAGAAAAAATTAAAAAGAAAAAAATAATAATATAAAAATGTTTTAAAAAATCATTTAGTGGATTTTAAAGTTTGTCTTTGAAAGAAATCTAAGACTAAATCTGGTTTTACTTCATTTCAAACCTTTTTATTGCATTAACTAAAAAGTTCAAGACATCTTAGTACTGTCTGGGGAATTAAAAGGATCTTTACCCATTAACAAAAAGTTAGTCTGGAGTGAGCTATTTGACAGCAAG
This sequence comes from Opsariichthys bidens, assembly GCA_037194245.1. Lineage (NCBI taxonomy): Eukaryota > Metazoa > Chordata > Actinopteri > Cypriniformes > Xenocyprididae > Opsariichthys > Opsariichthys bidens. The sequence goes on from CM074306.1 coordinate 8,674,729, forward strand.
TGTAGATAATATGCTCTCAGCAATTTTCAAAATGGACATATTTTGATATTTTGTGCTGATGTTTGTAATATTGAATCAGTGTTTCATCATCCTGTCGGTCAGTAATGAAGCAGTGAGTGTATGAATGTAATCTAGTGTAGTTCAGACACACACTGTACCTTCATACTGCTGCATCCTCTTCAGATCTGTAGAGACTAATGACAATAAAACACCATCAGATCTTTGACATGATTTATGAGTGGAATTATAGACAAATTTTAAAGGGGTCATGTCACTGCTTTTTTATTTTAAAAAGTACCTAAAGGTTCACTTCTAAAGTTAATAAATTTGTTTTGGATGGCTTGACAGTAAACAGCCACTGTTATGATTGGTTAATGTCATTGCAAAGAAAACATATCAACGGATCCTTCTGAGGTCAACAGAGACAAAAACTCTCTTTCATTTGTCCTGTTGTCAGCAGACTCAAGCACATGGAATACGTCAGAAATTGAACGGGTATCTGTATTCGAACATGGTTTAATTCGTACAACAAAATAGATTTTATTTATTACATGATTCCTTATTTGATAACATTATTTTTGAAATATTAAAGCCACAGATGACAATCTTGCGCTGGCTAGTGTTGCACAGCATTATAATAAAGGTTTACAGTAATGGAAGCAACTGTTAATGCATTATTCGTCGTGAGAATGGGTAGTTTGCAACTTTAAACTCCTTGTGTTATGACCCCTTTAAGGTTATATTTGAAGAATTATGTACAACATCATGTATTTATCAGAACAATATATATGACAAACCAGTTTGTGTGAGTTTCTCATCTAGAGTGTCCTTCAGTTGAGTCAGAGCTGTCCTCACAGTCTCCAGACTCTTATCTGTCTTCACACTGTTCTCAAACCAGTTCCTGGTGTTTCTAGAGCGGCACAGGGATAAGTAAATCTACAGCAGGAGAGAGGAGAAATCCTTCAGCATGGGGAGAATTAAGTCTTTTTTATACTTTCACCTGCACCTCACCTCAACCGTCCGCACTTCAGAGGCGTTATACGATCGCAGTTGTTCTATATTCAGAAATTTACAACCCACAGAAAACTATAGAGGGGCAAGCAGAAGCCGTTTCTTATTACTCCTTTCACAATTGCAGAATTTACATTCATTCAGTCATTAATTTTAAGAACATGTCCATAAAACAATATATGATAGCCACCAGAGGGCACTCTGCCCCAGACTATTGCCACTCATTCAAGGACTACATTTCCCATAACTCACTGCTCGTTCTTATCATCCATGATTGTTTTCAGCTGTGTCTCTTTAGGCCATTATCACCTTTCCTGTACTTGATAAATGAAGCCGTGTATCACTACTTCGGGTTCCATCGCAACACAATCAAAACTTAAGGCTGAATCCTCTTGCCAGTTTTAATGCAGTGATTTGGCTGTTCTAATTCTAAACAACGACACCTTTACCTCAGATTTCACGATTTTCCGACAAAACAAGAATTGAGGAAAGAATGGGTGAGATTGATACAATGGGTAGTGATCCAAAGTGCGATTAATTTCCACAAACTGGTTCTTTTCGGACAGTTTGGCTCAATTAGCCGGTTCAAAAAGCTGATTCATAGGTTCCCAACTTCATCATGCAATTATGTCACTATGCATTTCTTTTCTAACAGCTCAGTGTCATGTTATATCAGTGAAACATTGAAATAAAGTCCTTTGTCAATGCATAATGAAACATTCAAAGTTATTTGTGTGAACACATGATACTGATTATTGCCTTTCATTCACTCTGGTCACAGTTTCATTCGCAGATCCTTTATGTCAGATACAACTGATCAATATTGAGTAACTTACATCTTGGATAAGATTCTCAACTATAGCACACATTTGATGCACAAACATGGATATGTTCTAAAGTATATAGAAATAGCTGGTTTAGAATTATAAACTCATTGATTTCGCTTAAAAACTTAAAATATAATATGCATGTACAGTGTAAATGTACCTTTTTTTGCCTAATAACATCTGGTGAAGGGACTACCAATGAAATTATCATTTTCAGCAGTGTTTTATGTCATTTCAAAGGGTTTTCTGTAAAAAGATACTGAGATATTGCATTTGAACCACTGTATAATGGGTATGGAGAGACTTTGTATTTGGGTAGGTGGAAATTACACAAAAAAAGATAATATTCTTCCCTTCAGGTGCAATTAAATAACTCTGACTGCATACAACATGATAGAGAAAAAAATCTTTTTTCCAGTGTTTGCTGAAACCTAGCACAGAAGGCCTGAGTTAAAAAAAAATTCAAAAAGTGCATTACACATACTTTTACATATTCTTCCGTTATTGAAAAACCTCTCAGGTTATGCATGTAACCATTGTCCCCTGAGAAGGGGAACGAGACCCTGCGTCAAAGACACTTTGGGGAATGCCTTGCCTTGACGATGTCTGAAGTAAAAATAGAAACGCGACAATGACATTGGTCTGTGACAGCCCGTGACATCACTCTTGTAAGACCAGGAGTATAAAAGAAGCACCTGGAGTACACGTCATCAACATTTTGTTAGAAGGTGACCTGGCCAGGTAGACCGAAGCATGACAGCGAGACGCAGTGTCTCGTTGCCTTTCTCAAGGAACCATGGTTACATGCGTACCTGAGACGTTCCCTTTTGAATAGGAACTCCCACTGTGTCAAGGACACTTTGGGGAATGAAATAACCACGCTGTCATGCTGAGGGAATAACCGCCTAATAGGGACGACAAGCACAAAAAAGCTAATGGTAAAAATACCAGAAGCCAATTTTCTCACCAGGTCAGCACAGCTGTCAGTGATAAAATTCCCAAAGGCCAAAAACCTTAGCTTATGAGAAAGAGACATGCCTTCAATGTCCCCCGCCAGCTCGACCTAAGAGCCCAAGGATCTGAATCTCCACTGTGCCTCAGCTGCAGCAGGTCCTGAGGCCCGATGCCTGTTCTGAATGCCTCGAGAAAAAGACCAGGCATGAATGGAGCTTTTTCATGGAAGTCGCACTAGACGTGATGTCACAGGCTGTCACAGGCCAAAGTCATTATCTCATTCTATTCTTACTTCAGGCATTTTCAGCCCAAGGCATTCCCCAAAGTGTCTTTGATGCAGTGCGAGTTCCCCTTCAAAATGGAACTGCTGCTTTAATTACCTTGAACAAAACTGAATATCATTAAGACCTTTGTCTCAAAATATATTCAATAACTTTAGCAATTCTCTTTTGGTACTTAAATTTACAACCTACTTAAAAACATCAAATTAGCACAGAATCAACTTTATTGCTACTCTCAAGCATGTCAAGGATCAGACAAATTTCTACATGCATCTTGAAACGCGGATATTTTGGAAAGTGCTACGGCAGGTTTTTGTGCCATCTAGTGGTCTAGAGGAAGATAAAATCAACCTCGCCTTTTACCCCATTGTACCCTACCAGCTCTTGGCCACTCTCCGGTCCACTGTCAGTCCCACAACACACCTTGCGAGTGTGAAGCTAAACTTCCATAGGAATGAATTGAAAACGCAAGCTCTGCTCCACGCCAGTGAACTCACACCATAAAGTCAAGCTTCATAGTGTCATATACTGCATTATCATTGATCAGAGGCCCTGTTTACACCTGGTATTTTGCGTTTTGGTCATTCGGATCACAAGTAGATGCAGACGCATACCCGTTTACACCTGGTGTTTTAATCCGTCTCTTTTGTCCACTTTTGACCACTTCTGTCCTGATTTCTTAGAGGGGAGTGTCTATGGGTGGGTAAATGTATGGGCTTCTTCAGAAGTTTTGATTTAATAGGTGAAGAAACAGTGTGCAATTTGCATGTGAAGATGGAAACCTGGTTTTGCTCCCCGTTTACACCTGTATTTAGCGTCATCCACTGATCCGATCGACTAAAATGCATCTTAATACCAGGTGGAAACAGAGCCAGAGAGATGTTGACTGACCTGTAGGAGGCAGATGGGATCATCAGTGTGTGAGAGTTGCTCCAGCGTAGTTTTTATCAGCTCGGAGATCTCCTCCGTCAGCTCAGTTTTTCTCATCTTTAGCTCAGTGATCTCCTGCTCCAGCTGTTTAATACGCTCATTGTCCTGTTCCTCTGCTGCTTTCTGCTGCTCCTCCATCATCTCCAGCAGTTCAGTCTTACATTTCTCAATGGAGCGGATGAGATCAGCGAAGAGCTCGACACGGGCTGCTTTCTCCTCCTCTGTGTTTCTCTGCTCAACCAGAACAATCAACACATTATTAGTGGTGTTTGATAAGACAAGAATCAGTGTTTTTAGGGGGTTTTCTCATAATCCCACAACCAAAGTATTAACCTTCATCCTGCACCATTTGCAATGAATGTGTCTTGTTGAGAAGAGATGAGTTATTACTTTACTAGAGATCAGTGGCCTGTTACACAAAGCCGGTTTCAGCTGCCCAGGTAATTTCGAGATTAGTTTGAGCAAATACTGTTTTTTCGGGCTCAAGAAGGTGGATTTTTTTTAGTGGGTTTCATCACCATGGTAACATACGCTACACGGCTAACCTGCTCCAGGGCAGGTGTTGTTTTGGGTAAGAAATTGCAAACCCAAACTGGACCAATTAGCTGTGAGTAAAGGTACATGTATCTGATGCAATAAAGCCACTCCCACTCCCCATGTATCTCTCGATCCAAATTAAAGCAGTTTTTAAAGCAGGAAATCTTTAGAGACAAAATTGCTAATCTGTTATCTTAAATCTTGCTAATTATACTAGGCGTTGCAGTGAATATGAATAATGGAACTTGTCGTCATGCTGATGGATCTGATAATATTTATTAGGAAATAATGTTTATGGATGAGTGAATGTGTGTTTTTAACATGACTGTGGTGTGAAGCAGGACGTGGCCGAGAATCGCGGACTCGAATGCTAATGAGAGACAGATATCAGTGGCACATGCGAGTCCAGGGGATATAAAGAAATGAGGACATTTCATTCTACTGAACTACTGAAAACTATTGAACAGCACTGAAAAGTGCTGAAATACTACTCATACAGTTCAGTTTATTTGATGAATTAAAACTGTGAGGTAATGCAGTGCTGTTTCACTTTAACGTGTCTAACGTTACACTATCATAGGCTACTAAACTGTATTTGAGAGTGTTGAGAGTTGTAATGTTTAGTATTAGTTTGTTGGATGTATGAGACTTAACAGTAAGCTAGATCAACATTAGAATATCACACTGATGATATTCTAACACTTCGTCATGTTGAGCTATATAACATTGATTAGTCTTACATAGCCTACATTTGCTTACCTCGTCTAATAACGTGTAAGTCTCTGTCAAGTCGAAGTTTGTCGCAAAGCTCTTGCCATCTCGGAAACGCCACGCCGATATTGATTCTCGTTTTATTTCCCCTTATGCCCCAAAGTTTGCTTGCTATGGTCCATAATGTTTGAACGAAACAACAGCAGCACACCGCTAGCCTTTACGCAGCTGTCCATGTCTGTTTCCATGGTTACTATGCAGTGCAAGCGCAAAGCAGGGATAGCGCAGATATTACGTCATTTGACAGGCGCAAGTGACAAGAAATTTAAAATTGTGATTTTATCTGAATTCACAAATTCTTAGAAACATTTATGATAATGTAAGTACACATCTGAATGAAATATATAACACTCTGCAAGTGTTTTTTTGATATTCTAATATAAAAATTTTACATATTGTACCATTAATATAAATATAATACATGTATTCAGATATAATGCTTTTAAATAATGTGTTTTCAATTGAGCTCATTGTGAACCTATAATTATTAAGCCTATTTCTTTTATTCACATGCATTTATATAGTCAGATATTATTTTGAACTCACTTTTCTGACTTCTGATAACTGTTTGATGTTTTGAATCATCTTGCTTTTCTCCTGGATCCTCTGCTCCACGTCTGTTTGTATCTTTAGTTGAGTCTATAGACAGAACAACACAATATGTTTTCAAGACTGATTTTTTTTCCTCAAAATTAAAAAATGTGATTCATAAGAGCCCTTTAAAAACAGATTTGTCAGTAACTTCTACCTTTTTCTCTTCAATCTCCTCTTCTAAAGAAACAGTGTTGTGGTTCTTGTGGTCTGTTTCAGTGCAGAACAGACACACGATTGTCTGATCATCTCTACAGAACAGCTCCAGAGGTCTCTCATGTTTCTGGCATATATAGTCCTCCAGATTACTCACAGGATTGATCAGTTTGTGTTTCTTTAAACCTGCCACTCTCAAATGAGGCTCCAGGTGAGTTTCACAGTAAGTGCTCTGACACACCAGACACGACTTCAGGGCTTTCAGCTTTCTTTCCTCACAGAAGTCACACAGAACTTCAGGTTTTTTCTCAGGATGTTTCTTTTTATAGTGATCTACAACTTCTCGGAGTGTGATATTAATCTTGGGATCAGGTCTGATCTTGAATGTTTCTTTACAATATGGACAGTTGCAGCTGTTGTCCAAGTGCTTATTCAGACAGGTCTTGCAGAAGTTGTGTCCACATGGAGTGGTGACTGGATCAGTGAACACATCTAGACATACAGGGCACTGAAGCTCCTTTGTCAGTGGAGTGCTGGAGGATGACATATCTGGACAGAAAAATGATTTAAAAAAATTAAAAAAAAATCACTACACTGTGTAATGCAAAATCTTGATGAGAGAACGTCCAGAATGTGCAGACCTTCAATCTAAGCAATGAGTGGCTACTTTCAAGTAGATAAAATATGAGACAGATTTGATTATTGACTCACATGGAGGATCAGATATGCTCCCTCTCCTTTCTCGTATTTTTGGTGTTGGGGAAGATTCTGCCATTGTTTTTCACCTCCTTATGCCAACGACAACAACAACAGCATAATCTTAACTAGGAACTGCTGTATATGTTAAAGAAAAAATACAGAAAACATTTTTCCCCTCAAAATGAATAGTTTGTGAAATGTATTCTTGTTTTAAGTAAATGTAGTTTTCAGCTGCTGTGTACTTCAAATGAAATACATTCTGATTCCTGATACACTTTCAGTGCAGTAATTTTTTTTATTTTGTTGTAGACAATGAGTGCACTCATAAAAACGTCTGGAAAAAATTGCCGTTTATATTAAAAGGGAACAATAAACATAACATAAAACATATCTTTTAGAAATATTCTCACAAAAATGTTTTCCCACAAAATAAACTGAAGTTCAAGTCTAATTTCATCTTGTCAAGCATCTGCATTTAGACAGTCATTCTTCATGTTTCTTCACTCTTTATAAGGTGTGTCACATGTGTGCATCAAACTGTGAAGCAGGTTCAGCAGGTTTTTCTGGGTTTAGTAAGGGTCATACATACTTCCTGTTTTTTTTTTTCTTGTGTGGCAAAATGACAGAAACGCCAAACTTCACTTTACAACCAATCAAATTATATACTTTTAATATAATTCTGATAGGACCTTTAGCATGTTTCATTTCAGTGCAGTAAACAACTAAAGTAGTTTGAGTATTTGACATGATTGAAAAAAAAACCTTGCTATGTGTACTTTGCTATAGACTGACTGATCACTTGCGTTTTGTTGCCCTGTTGTTGGCTTGATTTCTTGATTTCTCTATTGCTCTCCTCATTTGTAAATCACTTTGGCTAATAGCATGATTAAATCTAAATGTAAATTAAACCCTGGGGTCAGTAGCATAAACAGTTGCATTAATATGACCAACTAGCAGTTAGTCAGGGGAAATCGAACGTACACCTAACTATCAAATTGATACAATTTACACTTTTATGTAACTGATTTAAAAGAGTTATGAACATGTGACAAGCTTGTAAGACTTGGCAGTTTATGCAAACAGCCCCAGGTTCAGTTCAACTTATTCCAGTTCAACATAAATCTACTAAACTAGATCACTTCCATTATAAACTTGTTCATCTCAATCTCTCTTATATTTATATCTCTTACCTGTGAGTATCAGATGTGTTCACAAGACTCTCTGAACGGATCAGTATTATGTTCTTTGAAGAGGTTGATCGTTTCAGAGGTCCATATTGTTGTTGCTCAAGTTAGTTTCACATTCTCTGAATTTCTCTGAACTACAGTGATGTCAGAGCTCCTCCTGGATTTACACATTTACATTTGTCACTATTGGTTCATGTGTGTCTGTCTGTATTGGGACTGATGTTTCTGTCAGGTCATGAAGAAGAGAAATTTACAGACTTGCAAAAGCTTGACTGTTTGGTGACATCTATCAAAAGTTTCCAGGAAAAATGCTGCTCAGCTGTTTCATAAAGTCATAAGAAACATTAGACAATCTGAAGGTCTTGTATCTGATATGTTATGGGATGGTCTTTCGCTCTCGTAGAGACTGGGTTCAGTCGAGCTGTGGGAACCTGCTCAAAAAAAAAGTGATACTACAAGCACTGGATAAAAGGCTGTGGACTTGAACGTATCAAACACAAAAGAAACATTACATTGACTAGCTGATGAATAACATCAGAATATGCAACAGAAAATGCAAATTGTGATTTTATCTGAATTCACAAATTCTTAGAAACATTTATGATAATGTAAGTACACATCTGAATGAAATATATAACACTGTGCAAGTGTTTTTTTGATATTCTAATATAAAAATTTTACATATTGTACCATTAATATAAATATAATACGTGTATTCAGATATAATGCTTTTAAATAATGTGTTTTCAAATTATCTATTATGATGGGTAATTTATTATGGTTGTAGAGCTGTGCTTTAATTCTTTTTCAAGGAAGTACTGTGTCTAATGGTATAACTACAGGAACAACTTCAGCTAGTCAACTTGAAATCCTTCACATCTAAACTGGATGTATTTCTTAAACCTAGTAGTGAATGTTTTATGAGCAGTAGGACAACCGTATTCATCCACACAGTCACACAGAGCTGAAGCACAACCAAAACGATGTTCTTCCTCAAAATGTATGCAGTTTTGTTGTTTAACTGCTAGAGGGCCAAACGCTACATATACCATTAGGTGTATTTGATTTGAAGCTAGACAGCGGTAGCTGCAGGTCTGAGTAGTGCTAAAAGGTGAATTGCTACAACAGAAACTAAACCCTAGCCCTACCTTACACCCTGATAGACAGCTCTCGCAAACCAATGATAAAGACCTTTTTCCACACCCCAACCTTTTGTCATGCTCATTACTCCAACCTGCAGATACCCACACTCGCTTGAAGAGGTGCTGTGCAGACCGATCGGTGTATGACATGAAAGTACAGCGAGAGCGATTCAACAGCATATGGAGCCGTCTGCTTTCTAATTAGTCTAATGGTACTTTGATGTCATACACCAGTCAGTCTGGTCAGCACAAATGTTACGCAGAATGTCCATGCTGCTCTTTTCCATATAATGAAAGTGAATGGAGACTGGAGCCGTCAAGCTCTAAAAGTGACAAAAAAAACTTTTTAACAGCACCATAATAGTAGTCGAACAAAGCTGTGTGACTTCAGATGGCTTAAAACATAACATACAAGTTGTATAAACCACTATGTTGTTGTTGTTGTTGTTTTGTTTTTTTTTTGCTTTTGTTTTTAAAAGCTAACAGCCCCAGTCCTCATTCACATTCATTTTTATCAATAATAACTTCTTTGTGTTACACAGAAATAAGCAAGCAATATTGAGTAACATCAATAAGTAAATAATTTTAATAATTAAAAATCCATAAAAAACAGAAAAGACACTAGCAATTTTAGACGTCATCTTAGTTCACAGACTTTTCTGTTAACCATAAACCACAACACAATACAATGCATTACTCAAAATAAATCAATTTACAAAATTCCTTCATTAACAGCACATTGTCCCATATTATTACAGACTTTTCTTAGAGTGCATTCTTTTCAGTGTTCATAAACAATTTAAATGATCATTTGAATTCATGATAATGATGTTTTAGTGATTTTGGAAACTACTGCTCAAAATGAAAGGCCTCTCAATGCTTTCTCAGGTTTTGGAGAAGGGAAGTACGTCTCGTTCGAGGATCGTCAGTGGCATCAGCCGTGTTTCCAGTGTTCGGAGTGTTCGGTGTCTCTGGTTGGCGCTGGATTCTTCCCTGACGGGACGAAGATTCTCTGCAAAAGCTGCAATGCCAAATAACGCACAAATGGCTCTGTAGATACTTCTGCTTCAGAAACACATTCATGAAGCGTTTGACATCATTTATACATGAAATGAACATGAAAGTTTTGGAGTTACATTCACTCAAATTTGTATGTTAAAAATCTCTAAACTAGAATTGCACATTTGATTGGGTAAATGCACTTTATGGTTTAAATGATAAACTCAAATCATTTGAAGCCAACATGTGTTTCATGCCAAAGTGACTCGGTTTCCTGAGATGTTGTTTTCCTCATTGCAGTCCTTCTTTGAATAGTTTTGCATTAACATCAGGCCTCCCCCCAGGCTTAAACTCCCTCCAACAGCAACATTCCTCAATGAAATTTGTACAAAACACACTCTGATCCAAATGACTGTTCATATGTGTAATAGTCACGAAAGCGCTGAATATTTGTGACACTGATTGACAGCACAACAGCAAGTTACTTCAGGATGTTGGCTCGGTCATGTGACGACTGCTGCACATTTGCTAGTAAAAGCTTCAAGTTTGTTCAGTACTCACTGTACGTCTCCTTATTTAAGACAAAAGAGCAAACAAAGAACAGATAATATGTGAAGGCATGTGTTCAGTGAGACAGGACTGGATCATGTAATGATGCTTTAGAATGTGGACAGACAATGTTTGTAATAAACAGTGAAATTTACAGTGCTCTATTTTAATACACAAACACTGGTTCATTAAAATAGTGCACTAATTCACTTTTAATAATTCTGACATGAAATATTAACTGGTGGCTATGAATTTGTGTCGCTTTCAAAAGAATACTTTTAATGTGTTTTACATTTTTGTCAAATGTTTGATGTATTTTTAAATATAAATGGTTTCTGTAAAACGACTCCGGCTGTGTTTCGTTCCATAAAATGTTTGTTGCATATATAAAATGACAACTTTCAAATATCATTCCATGCCTCGACTGGTCAGGACTGTTTTAACAGCAAAAGGGGACCAACACAATATTAGGAAGATGGTCATAATGTTATTCCTGATTGGTGTAAAGAAACTTAAGGTTACATGTAATAAATTGTTTTTATAAAAAAACTCTTTTATAAGGTTTCATACTTGTATCTTCATATCAGCACCGTCAGATATTTAACAGTCCTATATTTTATTTGATGATGGACTCAACTGTATCAGTAAAAAGGAGCATTTATATTAATCTAATGTCTGCTGAAATTTGTTTGGAACTAAACTCATTTCTAATTTATTCTATTCAATTCTTATAGTTAAACACAGCTAGTTTTACCATGGGGTTAACATTTAACTTGATACCATATGTTTTTATTCTTATTATCATTATTACTAAGATCATAATATCATGGTGTTTTTGTAGGCACCTTTAAGTACCATAGTGTCATGTGGTGAATATGGTAATCATACAGTCTTGTGATATATATTTTCAAATATATTGTTAAATCATTTGATATTGATCATTTATTGACCATTCAGGAAATATATTTTCTTTGCAACTGGGTGCAACTGGCCCTCAGGGCTTTTACAATTCACACTGCAGCGACACTGACAGACGCATCTAACACAAACAGACGTTCATCAGGTTTTGTCGGATCGGTGTGTTCCCTCTGTCAGTGTCTGTTGCTGGGGCTTGTTTTTGCTGATTGAACATGCTGAATCTGCATTCATTGGGTCTTGAAATGTCTTGTGAATTGACGGCCTATTCTAATAACATAGAGGGCTTCTCGAAGAAACTGTTCTGATGTATTTCTGGAAACATAGGATTAAATTAATAAACACATTGTAAATCATTTTGAGTCCTCTCTTTATTTTAGTCTGGTATTATATGTACAGAAAAGAAGACATATTTCCCAAAAGTCTCCAACAGAGGCCGCCATCAGATTTCGGGTGCTTTATTGGCATGGCAAATATTTGTACATTTCTATTGTCAAAGCATTTGCAGCATTGCTGCATACAGATAAAACGCTGCAAAATGAGAACAGTGCAAACCAACGTAAAGAAACTAAGAAAAACCAGTAATAGAAATATAAAATAGATGGTGTTAAAGCTAAAGTAAGAGTAAATAAAAAGTATTTTTAATAATAAAATATGAAAGACCAATAATAAATTGTGCTAGAGTCAGACTGAAGTCAGATCACTCATTGTCAGCAGACACACACTGAGCCGTGAAGACAGCATCTGAACATTCCCCTAAGATGAGCAGCTTCTCAATGTCTGACAGAGACTAAGAACTCTGATGATGTTCAATTTTGTGAAAGAACTTTTCCAGAGTTTGTTCTGTCAGAAAGTGCAGCTCTGTCTCAGTTTTGTTCTGGTCACAGTGCGGACACAAGCTCTGCCATGTTTTCCTGTGTCTGTCCATCTCTACAGTCAGGTTGTGTCCTCTGAGTCTGAACCTGCTCAAGGTGGCTCTCAGTTTTTATTGGTCACTGTGTACAGATAGTCTGCCATATACTGTCTTTTTAGGGCCAGATAACATTGCATTTTTTATGACAAAAACAATTACCTGCACACACAGCAGTGGAAAATAGATAAGAGAGTAAGGCGATGTAATGAAGTTACAGCTCCACCTTTCAAAATATATTTCCCCTTATTAGAAAGCACATGGAAAGTTCATATAATGCATGGAAGCGGAAATAAAGCTATCAAAATACCTGTAAATATGAACAGAAAACACACTGTAAAAATCTAACAATAAATAATCTCCACTCTAGTGTTTTTATGGCCAACTAAAATATGTGAACATTGGATACATTTCCTGAGGTAAATGCAAGGTTGAGTGACATGGTTCACGATCTGTTTTATTGAGGTGTTTCCGCGGTTAAAACTAGTAATGGATGCTTTCAAAAAAAGCCTTGTGAAGCTTTGAAACTGTCACGCTCGGGAAGACAGGAGACGAGGATTAGAGTCACAGACAGGTTTTAATGAACAGAGTGCAACGAAACAGTGTACAACGTGGTACAAACAATGACCGACAAATGAACAGGGTAGACACAGGAACTTAAATACACATGACTAAATGAAGGGCAGGTGATAGGGATGAACTAATTACGTGAAGACAGGTGCATACAATGACTGAATAACCAAACTAATCTAAACACGACAAGACTAAACTAAACATGACAAGTGAACATGTGACAGAAACCTTTGAGAATTATTTATTTTGAACCAGTGATTCGGCGCACATATCAAACTGCCAAAGTCACGTGATATCAGTATATGAGGATTTGTTTTGTCATAACTTTTTCAAAATGTTTTGAAATTTCAGTGGTTCACCACTAGAGTCAATTATCTGAACTCATGAACCACCGTATGGTTTTCACTTTCATAAATGTGAAGACATTTAATGACACATTTATATAATAAAACGGAAGAGCTGTAGTTAAAAGTCTCTTGGTCTGATTAACCAAGCTCTCCATAAAACAAGCCCTACAATTTAACAAAATAACAAGTAAAGAAGCTTAAAATTTAATGGTATTGTGCACATTTACACTGCAGAGGTGCACAGAAATGCTTTTCAAGAGGCATTAGGTGTCTTTTCACAGACGGTTTAATGCTGCTCAGAGGTGGAATAAATGCATTTACACATTTACAGCACATTGTTATACAAGGGGCTGAGGTGGGTCAGAACAGGCATAATTTAGTCTGGTTTTTATGCTGCATTGTATCTTTACACAGAATTTTGATCTGCACAGAGCAGCCTTAACTCAGCTGTGTAAAGATGCCTTAGAGGATTTGTTAACTGCATTTGTAACCGGTTAGGGTTAGGGTGAGGGGTTTGGTTTTGGGTTAGTTGCATGGAATTATGCATAATTCCTAGTTATTACTACAGTAACTACATGTAACAGTGACACAATAAAATAAAGTGTTACCAGGCTTTTTACAGTTTATAATTACATTACAGTAATTATGTGGGGAGTTAGCTCAGTGAGTAACCACTCACTTCTAACACACCAGAGACCTGGATTCAATCCCCACCAAGGGCAACCTCTCACTGGCAAGTCGCTTTGGATCAAAGGTCTGCCAAATGAATAAATGTAAAATGTAATTACAACATGACGTGAACACACCTCAAAGACCACAGTCTCTAGCATCTTGAGGCCAGAGGAGTGAGATTTACACACACAGCTCTTACTAGTTTGCCTCTGTTACACATAATTACACCCTGAATATTTGTAATTGGTATAATCCTGATCATCGACTGTTCTTGAACAATCTGCTAACGGCTGATAGTGAAAATAATTGCTTTCATTGGCCAATACTGATAACATCAGCGCATCCTTACATTTAATTATTTTAGATTTTTAATCATGAAAATTAGGGATGTGCCTGATGCCTAAATCCGTATTCAGAAAGGCATGGAAAAATAAAAACACAGTCTATGGAGCCCCTAAAGGGACATAGTCAGCTGCTTGCTGGCAGGAGCCTGTTACCTTACAGTACGTCAGATTCCACTAACCACAAAACTAGAGATGGCTGATAGGACAATGGTGAATGGTTTGTAGTTCCTGACCACCACTGACAAATATCTAATGTGTGGTAAGTAGTATTGATGCTCACTAGTAAGCACACAGTACGTGTGATCGTACGGTGATTGGGCATATCCCTAATGAAAATCATCTTATTTTCATCTAGTATTTCATATTAGGGGTGTAAATTCATTCATTGTAACTGACAGGTGTGATGATCAGTGGAGTTGGGTTTTTACATCCATCATGAGGGCCTGGGCTAAAATATGGATAGAGTTTGTCAGTGAAAGACTGACCAGTGAAAGAGTAGATATGAGAGCTGGACTCCACATCATAAAAGGAGACCAGACCGTCCTCATAATCCACAAACACACCGACCCGCTGCGGCTTCACTCTCAGAGACAGAGAGACAGAGGGATTATCACAGGCCCAATATTCATTTTCATTCCTCAGCTGCACAGTCCAGAATCCATCACTGGGAGTCATTGTGATATTTCCCTTCCTGTTTATGGATTCTCTGGCCACTCCTAAATCCCATTCAGTCTTTCCCTTCACCTGCACCTCAAAATAAAATCTCCTTGAGGAGAATCCCTCCTTTCCCAGGACACAGGGACATGAATCAAATCTCTCTGGTTTGTCTGGGAGTTTCTTCTCAATGTCTCCATCTCTCACTCGTTTTCCATCATCAGACAGGATGAGATATGGATGAGCTGTATCAGGATCCAGAGTCACATCCACTGAGAAAACAGAGAATATGAATATGAACTTTACAATATAGATATTTTGTGATGATTGTTTATAATTTAACACCATGCCAGCTACCATGGCTATATTCATGGTGAGTAAAAAGACAAAATATAATTTAAAATAAAAAGTAAATAATCAAAAAAAAAAAATCTCTCGATACATGGCCCCATCCATCCTCCCCTCAATACGGTGCAGTCGTCCTGTCCCCTTTGCAGAAAAGCATTCCTAAAGAATGATGTTTCCACCTCCATGCTTCACGGTTGGGATGGTGTTCTTGGAGTTGTACTCATCCTTCTTCTTCCAGCAAACACGCCGAGTGGAGTTTAAACCAAAAAGCTCTATTTTTGTCTCATCAGACCACATGACCTTCTCCCATTCCTCCTCTGGATCATCCAGATGGTCATTGGTAAACTTCAGACGGGCCTGGGCATGCGCTGGCTTGAGCAGGGGGATCTTGCGTGTGCTGCAGGATTTTAATCCATGACAACGTAATGCGTTATTAATGGACTGTGGTCCCAGCTCTCTTCAGGTCATTGACCAGGCCCTGGCGTGTAGTTCTGGGCTGATCCCTCACCTTCCTCATGATCATTGATGCCCCACGAGGTGAGATCTTGCATGGTGACCCAGATCGAGGGAGATTGACCGTCATCTTGAACTTCTTCTATTTTCTAATAATTGCGTCAATAGTTGCTGCCTTCTCACCAAGTTGCTTGCCTATTGTCTTGTAACCCATTCCAGCCTTGTGCAGGTCTACAATTTCATCCCTGATGTCCTTACACAGCTCTCTGGTCTTGGCCATTGTGGAGAGGTTGGAGTCTGTTTGATTGAGTGTGTCGACAGGTGTCTTTTATACAGGTAACAAGTTCAAAGAGGTGCAGGTAATGAGTGGAGAACAGGAGGGCTTCTTAAAGAAAAACTAACAGGTCTGTGAGAGCTGGAATTCGTAATTATTTAAAAATCATACAATGTGATTTTCTGGATTTTTGTGTTAGATTAAAATAGATCAAAATTACAGACTTCTACATGCTTTGTAAGTGGGCAAACCTGCAAACACACTGTCAGACACACACTGTACCTTCATACTGCTGCATCCTCTTCAGATCTGTAGAGACTAATGACAATAAAACATCATCAGTTCTTTGACATGTTTTATGTGTGGAATAATAGACAAGCTTAAAATGGGGCCATGTCGCATCATCATTTTTTTTAAATTGTTCACTTCTAAAAGTTAATGATTTTTATTAAGAAAATTTCATTGAATTCATCAAGACCCCTTTAAAGTTACATGTAAAGCATTGTGCATCATATATATTTTTCTGAACAATGTATGTACTGTCATACCAGTTTGTGTGAGTTTCTCATCTAGATTGTCCTTCAGTTGAGTCAGAACTGTCCACGGAGTCTCCAGACTCTCTTCAGTCTTCACACTGATCTCAGGACAGTTCCTGGTGATTTTATTTTTGCGTAGGGATGAGTAAATCTACAGCAGGAGAGCATGGAAAGTGTTAAGCCTTGTTCATACTTGTTCATACTGCACTGTGCAGGTGTCAGCGTTCAGCCGCTCAGTACACTCATTCCAGTCCAACGCCAAACAACCATGTCTCCAGTTCAGCGTCGCGCCATACACTGTTTAACTCATTTGGGCGGAAATTACGCATTTTTTCGTGACGTCACCAAAAACACAAACAAACCCACTACAAACACACTACAGTGAGATGAAAAATTGACAGGCTTGGGCTGCAGTTGCATGGCTGTTTTACCCTCCAGGGCTCTGTAACAGTCACGTGACTGAAAACTATGAATAATTACTAGCTTCCGGCAGACGACCGTACACATACTATGCAAGTCGACTTGTGCCACAAGAGTAACCCGTGAAGAGTGTATGATGTCGAATGTAGGAGTAGCATAAGCTTTGCCCCCCCTCGCGGTTCAAACAAACAGGGCTGGGGAACAAACTTAAGCTCCTATTATATCGAAATCCTCCAACATTTCCCTTTAAAACTTAATTTAGACTTCTAATTCTTGACCGATGTTTTGTTTTGCTTCCGTGATCATCATAACATCACACGTCAGGTCAGAGTTCACTCTTCCAACGTAAATCGATGCGTACGCCTGTTTGTCAGAAGCTATTTATTATAGTTAACAAAGTTTTAAATATTGATTTGATGGATTTGATTTGACGTTTATTCCATTCCAATGCGATACTTTTCCTTTTTTATGTAAACGGTCCAGATGGATTTACACATGAGCGCCGCGTTTCTATGACACCATGTCAAGTTAAAAGAATTTCAACTTTTACACGTAGCACCATTCATCAATGTTACTTCCAAAACAGTGAGCCAATCAGAAGCGTTGCGAGCTTTTGTTTACAATAGATAGTTGGCATGGCAGGTGATTTGCAGAAACATGAGAGCTCCTGTTCTCTGCTGCACAGCATCTCACGTTTTTAGACGCAAAGGCCCGTTCTTGTGTGACCTGCCCCTAAATCAGGCTTAATGCCTGGTGTCATATACTGCATTATCATTGATCAGAGAGATGTTGACTGACCTGTAGGAGGAATTGGTGATCTTCAGTGTGTGAGAGCTGCTCCAGCTCAGTGTTTCTCATCTTTAGCTCAGTGATCTTCTGCTCCAGCTCAGTGTGTCTTATCTTTAGCTCAGTGATCTCCTGACCCAGAGATTCAATGAACTCTTCCTCCAGTTTCTCTGTTGCTTTCTGCTGCTCCTCCGTCTTCTTCTGCAGATCAGTCTGACATCCCTCAATGGAGCGGGAGAGATCAGTGAAGAGCTCGACACGGGCTGCTTTCTCCTTCTCTGTGTTTCTCTGCTCAATCAGGACAATCAACACATGATTAGTGGTGTTTGATATGTGAAGAATCAGTGTTACTACTGCTCATCCTTAAGAGTTTTTAGGCGATTTTCAAAATTCCTCAACCGAAGTAATAAACTTCATCCTGCAGTGTTTGCACATGCTATTACTTTGCTAAGTGATCAGGTCATCACGGCCGTCTCAATATTCTGACCAACAGCACGATTGCAAGTGTGATATAGCTTTTGTACAATATTTAAATAAACAAGAAATTTCCTTTCGAGGGATATCAACGTCAGCTGTGTTAACATAAATTGTCACAGGTATAGAAGCTGGTTTTAGTGATAAATGTTGTGAAATACTCCAAAAATTTAAATTGATTTTAAGAGTTTCTCCTAAATCGGCAAGTTTTGAGCTACTTTTAGTGAGATATTTTGTGAATGTGGCCCCAGAGCTATTGTAGAACCCCAACTAAATTAGGTATAATAAATGTTTAATTTAATTTCAGTATTTTAACTCACTTTTCTGAGTTCTGATGAGTGTTTGACATCTTTAATCTTCTTGTTTCTCTCCTGGATCATCTGCTGCACTTCTTTCTGTGTTATTATCAGTTTAGTCTATAGACAGAGAACAACACACAATGTGTTTCATAACTGATTCATTTATCAATAAAAAAAAGTGATTCCTCATGATATGAGATCTTTAAAAACTGTTAACTTCTACCTTCTCGTCAATCTCCTCTTCTATAGGAACAGTGTTGTGGTTCTTGTGATCTCCGTCAGTGCAGGACAGACACACGATTGTCTGATCATCTCTACAGAACAGCTCCAGAGGTCTCTCATGTTTCTGACATATATAGTCCTCCAGATTACTCACAGGATCGATCAGTTTGTGTTTCTTTAAACCTGCCACTCTCAAATGAGGCTCCAGGTGAGTTTCACAGTAAGTGCTCTGACACTCCAGACACGACTTCAGGGCTTTCAGCTTTCCTTCCACACAGATGTCACACAGAACTTCAGGTTTTTTCTCAGAACAGTTCTTTCTATAGTGATCTACGAGCTCTCGGAGTGTGGTATTAATCTTGAGATCAGGTCTGATCTTGAATGTTTCTTTACAATATGGACATTTGCAGGTCTGGCTGTTGTTCCAGCACTTATTCAGACAGATCTTGCAGAAGTTGTGTCCACATGGAATGGTGACTGGATCAGTGAACACTTCCAGACATATAGAGCACTGAAGCTCCTCAGTCGGTGGACCGCTGGAGCATGACATGACTGTAAAGGAAAATGAAGAGAAATCACCTGCACTAGTGGAAAGTCAAAAGCTTGTTGAGAGAATGTGCAGAATCTAGGATTTCAATTGTGATGGGGAGAGGACCCATCTCTCCGCACATTTTGTATGTCTCCCTTATTTATCACACCTGACTCAAATCATCAGCTCATTAGGAAAGAGCTCCATGAACTCATCTGAGTGTCAGATAAAAGAGGCATACAGAATGTGCAGAGCGGTGTGTCCCCAGGACCAGTAAACCACTGATACGGTGGACAACAGGCGGCATATATATACAGAATGTGGTTTGTGTAGGGCACTAACTACCAAGGGAACACCATCCCACCTCTTCCTGTAATCAGGTTTGCTGCGTTTTGATAGAGTTTATGTAGAAAAAGTTTTTAAGCATTTTGAAGTTTGTATTTATTTAACAAAATATGGTTTTGGCCAGAAAATTAACTATTTGGCTAATTGTATGATATAGGTGTGTTTCTGTGTTAAGAGTTTAGAAAAAGTATTTTATGTATTGGTAAACACTTGTTAGCCATTTAGAAAAATTGTAATATGATATTCTGATACCATTTCAGTTCAGTAAACAGCTAAAGTAGTTGTATTTGACATGCTTAAACCATGGGGCCAATAACAGTTGCAAAAACATAGCCATTATGTTAATGATGTGTCTTAAGCAAGGGTTTTACCAACTAGTCTTACTTTTCAACGTCAAATTAGAACAATGTATGTTTGTATGTAACCGACTTTAAAAAGTTATGCA
The DNA here is from genome assembly GCA_037194245.1 of Opsariichthys bidens. Lineage (NCBI taxonomy): Eukaryota > Metazoa > Chordata > Actinopteri > Cypriniformes > Xenocyprididae > Opsariichthys > Opsariichthys bidens. The sequence continues at coordinate 8,694,909 of CM074306.1, forward strand.
CGGTCTTAAAGAAAAAACATCTGACCAACTTGTAAGACTAGTCTCAGCAGTTTATGCAAACAGCCCCTGGTTGTTTTCAACTTATTTGAGCTTGACAAACTCCACTAAACCAGATCGCTTCCATTAGAAACTTGTTCCCTACAATCCCTGTTATATTCTGTCTCTTACCTGTGAGGATCAGATGTGTTCACAAGACTCTTTGAACGGCTCAGTATTATGTTGTTTGAAGAGGTTGATCGTTTCAGGTGTTCATATTGTTGTTGCTCAAGTTAGTTTCACTCTCTGAATGTCTCTGAACTACAGTGATGTCAGAGCTCCTCCTGGATTTACACATTTACATTTGTCACTGTATTAGGCATGTTGGTTCATGTGTGTCTGTTTGTATTGGGACTGATGAAGAAAAAATAGCAGACTTACAAAAGCTTCACTGATGATATCTGTGAAGAGTTTCCAGAACAAATGATGCTCAACTTACAGATGTTTCAGAAATTCATGGTAACCATTAAATCTGTTGCTCTTATATATGTAATGGGATGGTCTGTTGTTCTCGTTGAGGCAGGGTCCAGTCGATCTGTGAGAACCTGCTATGAGAAACACTGTTATGATTTTACAAGATCTGAGTTAATGCCAACTGCATGAAATGATCTATTTACAATTTTATTTATACTTTACAATACAGGTGCACTAATGTGCATTAATTCTTACTTAACTGATGCACAGATAATCATGAGTTAATGTATGACTATTAGTTAAATGTGTCATGCATTAATTCCTCAACATATTTTATTAACTAATAGTATAAATTAATTTGTTAATTACCACAGTTGGTCGAAGCTATGCACTTCAATTTCCAGTTGTCTGCTTTATTTAAACATTAACTAATGATTTACAGTGTATCTTTATGTTATGACTTTACTTGTTGAGGCACATTACTATTAAATAGTTGTTAAGTAACTTTATGGGTTTTGAGAGTTGCACGTGCAATGAATGTAATGTTCATCTGACAAAGTGGAATCCGGTTGTAGATGGTTGGAAATCGAAATCCATGACTCAGTGTGGATGTCAAAACCATGACATATTACTTAACAATTAATTAATAGTCAAGTGCCTCAACAAGTAAAGTCATAACACAATGATACAGTTGCTAATCATTAGCTAATGACTAATTAAAGCAGATAACTGAAAGTTGAAATGCATGGTTTCAACCCATCGCGGTAATTAACACATTAATTTACACCAGTTGATAAAATGTTATTAATGAATTAATACATTATGACACATTTAATTACTAACAATTCATATATTACTTAATCTATTAATCATATAGAATATTTATTACCTGTGAAATACCCTGATCAGTAATCATCTAAATCTGCTCACCTGTGTCCTCATCCTTGCATTAAATTGACCTCTGACCAGCACCCTGGGCGAGTCATTCATCTAATTACAAATCAGATCCTGGCAATCAAAGTCTCTCCAACATTGAGGTCCTTTGAGCCAGAGTAGTGTTCCTTCCTGATATGATGGACTCTGATATGGTGGTGGAGCTAAGCACCTGAATCGTTCTCCAGCCTACCTAGAACAGTATGAGGTGCTGTTTTCCAGAGGCAGACCTGTTTCAGAGCCTGATGTTTCCTCTCCCAGCTCGGTCCCTGTCCCTTCAGCCTTGTGTTACAACCCAGTCCCTTCGAGCAGACTGTGGCCAAGCCAGAGGCCAACCTATTTCGCCAGTGCAGCCCTCTGCTTCGAGGGGTTCCAATCCTCCAGTGAACCCCTGAGTGTCTACTCCTGTAGTTGATGGGGGTCCTTTCCCTGATCTTCCTCCGCCACATTGGCCTCAGCCTGACACAGCCTTAGCTAGACAGTTAGATGACCTTGAGTTGTCCGATGCAGCTACTTTCTATCCAGCTGTGGTCTCAGAGTCTCAGGCGTATCCCTTTGTGCTCCCTACCACTCGTTCACATACTTCTCTGCCTAGTGGTCTAGTCTAGTAAGTTCTCTCCGCCTCCTGTTCCTCAGAACCCATGTTGCCCCATGTGACCTGAAGAAACCCTGCAGTCTTTGCCGTGGCTTACATCTTTGCTCTCTTCATGATGTGAATTTTAGTCCTCCCTCTACAGATGATTCTGCTACTGTGGTGAAGAGTTGCCTTATGAGTTTCTCCTCATATAGCTTCTTATTGGATATACCTTACATTTAGTGGCTGTGTTATGCTTAAGGTGGTTCCAGTGCACCTGCATTATGAAGATCGTCCCTTGGATACCTTTGCCCCCCTGGATGATGGATGATGACCATCGGAGCGAACGATCCTGCTTTCCATTACAGTGGAAGCCCTTGGCATTCCTGAGGATCTTTGGTTACAGACCGTTTGAGATGATGTTCAGGTCATTCGAGTGCATTCCATATCCTTCCAGATTTCTCCTGTCAACCAACCGCAGATCAGTAATTAGATCAGTAATGCCTTCACTGCTGATCGCCTTAAGCTGTCATGGCAGTCCAATCCTGTGGAGCAGTTAAGGCTGACACTTGAGAGACCTACCCATCTGTACCCTTACTGATGTCCATCCATTGCTCCTTATTGGTTCCGACCAGCCCCACCTTATAGCCCCTACTGAGCTTGTTTGATGGGGCGGCCTGGGAGCACCAGTTGCTGTTCCTACATGCTTGGGATGGACACTTCAGGGCCCTGTTCTGTCAATGTGTTGTCCTGCTACTCCTCGTCAGTGCCTACTTACCCCTTTGGTTCTTGACCATGATGGGCTCCTTCACCACGTCCAGGCATTGTGGCAGTTGGATACAATTCCTTACCGTGAGAGTAACGAAGTTACTTGTTCCAAACATGACCAGGAAGCCCTTCAGTCGCTTGACCAAAAGACCATTACCGTAGAGATAAAGGGTATTTATCACCTCGCCACTCCCCTTCTTCGTCATAGAGACATGTTGTTGCTCCCAGAGTTTCAGTATTACGTACCTTCCGCAGCGGGGTGTGGTGTCTGCTGAAGAACTCTCAAGAATTGCCAGTCCTTCCTACTTTTCAGCCAAGTGAGGATCCAGCCTAGTTGCAAAAGTCGACCTTTTTTGTAGTGGTTGCCTCACCTACCACCCGTGGCCACCCTGATAGATGGAATTATCCAACCGGATTAGACCTGCTGGACATCACTGTCTGAGACTTTCAAGGTGAGCCAGATCCTGACACAGTTCCAGAAGCCACAGATTATCATCGAGCTGAAGCCCATGTCCTTAAACACATCCAACAGGAATCCTTCACTGAAGATAACCATATGTTACAAGCCGGGAAGCCAGTTAAACCTAGTAGCCATCTAGTCGCCTTGGCCCCTGAGATGGATCCTTCTAGTGGCTTGATTATATGGGTGGTCATACAGCCTGAAAGATGCACTTTTTTAATGCTATTTGAGAATAAGAAACAGCATTTATTGAACAGTTCATGTCAAATTTTGTTGCTGATTTGAAATATGTTATTTGTGAGTTCGCCAAGCAGTTTTTGAAATTTCAAGATTACCCCATTCAAATAGAAAGGTTTTGTTCTTGGATGCCAGAAAAAGCTGTCTGGAGGCGTAAATATGGCCGCCAAGTGAACAGACTTTCCTTGAAAGGGACTTTGGCTCCATTGATGCAATGACCGTTTTCAATCAGTGATTGGCTCTTTTACTTAAAAGGCCAAAATAAAGCATTACAAGGCAATAACTCAAAACTAAATCTAAATGTAGTGCACACAGTTCACGGTAAGTCTGCTGCTCTTGTGGCCCTGCTCCTGTCTGTAGAGAGGGAAATTGCTGAAAATCAAAATCGTAATGTTGATTTCTCTACTTACTTGCCCTTTATTATAGAAGTTTGTGTATCTCTGGTTGGGAAAAAAGAGGAAGTCCCTGTTAAAAACCTGCGGGATACTGGCGCAATGGAATCATTTATTTCGGAATCAGTTTTGCCCTTTTCCTCACAGTCTCATACTGGTAGGATTATTTTAATTTGGGGAATAGGACTGATTATTTGGTCTTTTCAACTTCATAAGGTAATCATATTTCTATAATACAAGGTATTACCATCTGATGTACCACATTTATTGAATATTCTAAAACAAGCATGTAATTTTAATAGGATTTAAAGACAAATGATATAAACATAATTCTGTAAAAAAAAGTACAAATGTAAACATTTACAGAACATGTACATTTTATAGTATAAAAATAATTTACAAACAAGAAAATTGAAATTTAAACTGTAAATCCAACAAGCAAACTGCTACTAAAATCTATTTTGTACAACATTTACTGATGACCACCATAACAATGCAGGTGGTAAAAGTAGAAGCCACATGAAGAATCATCAAGAACATCATTACAAGTAGCTTTTCCACAAGTTGAATTATACCAGTATACAGAAGGTGCACAGAGACATTCACACAAAAACAAACACCATCATAGTAACACAAATGACACTAAAATGATGCAATAAACACTGATTAAACAACAAAGATGTAACATACAACCAAAATGTGCATAACACATAGCACAAATTATTAAGAAACATAATTTAAACACTGCAAATTAGCTGGACTACAAACCCAGAGTCATGACACTAAAAAAGGAACCCAGACAATTTATAGTGATTTCATTTGGTGAGTACTTTTGCTTTGGAGTTTGAAGTGAAATTTTGTATGTTTTTGTGATTGTGTGTGCACTTATTCGCAGAGCAATTGCCATTGGATATTGTAGTGGACACATTTTTTTTTTTTTTTTTTTTTTTGTTTCTTTGCCATTTCTGGTTACCTGTTGTACTACTTTTGAACGTCTACTAAACTTTGTTATATTTGCAAAGGAACTCACTGTGGTTGCCTTTTTTACTTCTAAAAACTGTACATTTAACAGTATTTTACTGTAAAACATTACATGAAATGTCCAGTTAGATCTCTTACAGATCTTTTTACAGTTTTTTTTCCTGTATAGTACAGGAACTAACTGTTAACCTTTATATTACAAAATACATGCTTTAAAAAGTAATTGATAACACTTTACAATATGGTTCATTAGTTAACATTAAATAACATGAACTAATAATGAACTGCACTTATACAGCATTTATTCATCTTTGTTAATGTTAATTTCAACATTTACTAATACATTATTAAAATCTTGTTAAAATTAGTTAATGCATTGTGAACTAACATGAACAAACAATGAACAACTGTATTTTCGTTAACTAATGTTAACAAAGATTAGTAAATACAGCAACAAATGCATTGCTCACGGTTAGTTCATATTAGTAAATGTGTTAACTAATGTGTAACTAATGAACCTATATTGTAAAGCATATTGTAAAGTAATTTGTAACGTATTTTGTTAGATTACCCAAGTTTTGTAACTTAATATAAAATACTTTAGAATACTTTGGAATTCTAATAAGTATGTAACAAAAAAAGGTAATTGCGAGTTTTTCTCAGGATTGTGTGATATAAAGTTGCAATTGCGAATTATAAAGTCAAAATTCTGAGATATAAACTTGCAATATTGAGTCAGAATTCTGAGATATATACTCGCAATACGGAGAAAAGTCAGAATTCTGTGATGCAATATTGAGAAGTCAGAATTGCAAACAAAGAATTTGAGATAAATTCGCAATTACAAGAAAAAAAGTCAGTGCAATGCAAGTTATCACGCAATTCTGACTTTATAACTTGCAACTGAGTTTAAATCTCGCAACTCTGAGAGAAAAAAAGGTCAGAATTGTGAGATAAAAAGTTGCAATTACCTTTTTTTACAATTACAACGGACTCACAAAACATGAAAACAGTCGTGGATCATCCAGTAATGACAGGACAGTAAAGATTCAAGGTTATGTACATTTTTGAATTTATAAAAAAAGTCATTTTGTCTTATAGAGTTAGGGTTAGGGAAACATCTGTAATGTGAAATAGCTTATTCAGGACACTATATAAAAATAACATGCAATTTTTATTTTCTTATTTTGTTAAAATTATTAAAATGTTGCTTATTGTGCAAGGGCTATGAAACTTTTGAACAGAAATGAAACGGCTTTTTCAGACTGTCAGAGTCGGAGAATCACCAATAGCTCTTCACAGTATTTGCCCATCACAGTTTACATTAATGTTTACATGACATTAAAATTCGAAAGCAATGACTTTGGTAATCTAAAATACTTTTCAGATGTAACTATTTAATTATCACTCATCTAAAATGTAACTGTAATGAAATACTCAAATTTTGTATTTTTAATAAGTAACTAAGTTACATGTATTTTGTTACTTCCCAACCCTGATATATATATCTGAAGGGAAAAAAATCTCTCCCAACTAATGCTGTAAATTATACAGGGAACCCTCTCATTTGGCATATTACTATAATATTAGAGGTTAACAACTATTCAGCACTTTTGAACCATGCTTCGTGAAGCTTCGAAACTTTAGCTAATCATTTGTTCAGACCTAGTGATTCGGAGCGCATTTCAAACTGTCAAAGTAAGGTGATCTCAGTAAGCAAGGCTTTGTTACATCATAACTGTTTTGAAATTTCAATAGTTTGCCACTAGAGGCCATGATCTCTGTGAATATATGAACTAATTTTCATTTAGTATTTCACATTAGGGATGTAAATTCATCTATTATAACTGACAGTTAACTGATAATCAATGGGCTTGAGTTCTGACCTCCCTTTATGGAGCATGGGCTAAAATATGGATAGAGTTTCCCAGTGAAAGACTGACCAGTGAAAGAGTAGATATGAGAGCTGGACTCCACATCATAAAAGGAGACCAGACCGTCCTCATAATCCACAAACACACCGACCCGCTGCGGCTTCACTCTCAGAGACAGAGAGACACGAGGATCATCACAGGCTTCATATTCATTCTCATTCCTCAGAATCACAGTCCAGAATCCATCACTGGGACTCAGTGAGATCTTTCCTTTCCTGTCAATGGATTCTCTGGCCACTCCTAAACTCCAGGCAGTCTTTCCCTTCACCTGCACCTCAAAATAAAATCTCCTTGAGGAGAATCCCTCCTTTCCCAGGACATTTGGACAGTAATCAAATCTCTCTGGTTTGTCTGGGAGTTTCTGTCTAATGTCTCGATATCTCACTCTTTTTCCATCACCAGACAGGATGAGTTTAGGATGAGCTGTATCAGGATCCAGAGTCACATCCACTGAGAAAACAGAGAATATGAATCATAACTTGACAATACAGATATTTTGTGATTATTGATTGTTTATAATTCATCACCATGCCAGCTACCATTCATGAGAAAAAAAGACAAAAAAAAGTTTTTTAAAAAAGTAAAAAAATTTTTTAAAAAGTTTTAAAAAGTTTATAATAGGTTTTTGAACGAATGAATGAGGCATTCATATTTTTAAAGTTTATCTTTGATTTTAAAAAAGAATTTAAAAGACTAAATCAGGTTTTGCTTCATTACAAATCGTTTCATTGAATTAACTGTTCAAAGTTCAAGACATCACAGTCCATCAAAATATGCTTCAGGGATAAAGAACTGTCTGATGAATGAAGAAGGATCTTCACCCATTAACTAAAACTTGTGTAGTCTCAACGTGATCTCATGAGAATACGTGTGCATTTTTACATAAAGTGTGGTTATACCACACGTACATTTACTTATGTTTTCATTCATTCTACGTGTACAATATTAACATTATTTACATTATTTACATATCCAAGTGTGAATGTGTACGAATTTCAGTGTATTAATATTAAATTCGTGGCATTAAGGTTTTTATTCTGTTGTATTCAATTGTTATATTTGACTACTTAATCAAAAATAATAACATTTCGGTCTGTTTGTGACTGTTTGTGAACTCCTTTCGGTAGATTACATAATGTTAAACAAGACTACACATCAAAACCTTAAAATGAATAACATTTCTGCAATCGTTTAACCATTTTGTTATATTTACTCTGCAGTAAGACACAAATGGCATTTTTTCCTGCAGCCAGTCAGAGACTGACAATATAACCATAAAATACCACACAACATATGTATAAGTATTATATGCCTACTTATACTTATGCCCTAAAAGTATGTATTGAGTTTTGTGAAGAACATACTTTTGAGTGTGTAGCAGAAGAGTATACAAGCTTTGGAACATTCTACTTTGTCATAATTGTGTCTGTAATGGACACTCTGTCGCTTAGGGCAGTTTAAAACGTTACTGGTTGCACTTAAATGTCAATCATCTTGTCACAGTTAAAATTCTCCATTCAATTAAATTTAATTTTCTACCATCTCGGAGAGAAATCTAGTCGCATGTTAATCTGCCAGCTCATGGGTCTTTCATGCAGAGAACTCTCCTCATGTTTGCATAATGATGCATTTAAATGTTAATGACTAAACACATCATTATAAACATTTACAATGCTGTTGCAGGTGAGATATAATGTGGATAACATTAAATGAACATTTTTTTCATCAGGTTAGATAATGATTATTAATCTCGCACATCTGTCATGTTTAACATTTTCTATTCATGTATGTAGTCCTCGTGCAATGGGTTGTGGGCAATATTGGCCATTAATGTGCACGGATCTGCACTTCTAACCAGAAAAAGTACACCATCTGGGTATCTTTGGAATACTCATTTCAACATACTACGATTTGAGACACACTGTGCGTCCCAATTCGCGTACTTATGCACTATTCTATGACGTTTTTAAGCACAAATAGTGTGAATAGTGTGTTCACAGAGAATATTCAAAAGGAAAAAAATGCACTTTAAATACCCGGATGATGCACTAAATTAACGTAAAAAACAAAGTGTGGAATGTGGAATTATACAGATGTCTTTATGAAATTAAAGATTAGTAAATATTTTGCATTTTTTTCTCTGGAAAAAGTTTTAAATGCATTTAAATGCTGCCAATGCGTCTGTACATTTTCCGTTTCAGCATCTATCCAAATTTACAAAAATGAACGTTTTGTGTCTTTAAATGTTAATACAGTGAGACCAGACCGGTAGTCCGGAGTGACCTATTTGACAAATATGGTCGCAGCGATTTTCAAAATGGACAAGTTTTGATATTTTGTGATGATGTTTCAATATTTAATGAGTGTTTAATCATCTGGTATGTCAGTGAATGTAATCTAGTGTAGTTCAGACACACACTGTACCTTTATACTGCTGCATCTGCTTCAGATCTGTAGAGACACATGACAATAAAACATCATCAGATCTTTGACATCTTTTATGTATGGAATCACAGAAAAGCTTTAAATGGGTCATTTAATGGTTCATTTTAATATGTTCCTTAAGGTTCACTTAAAATGTTAGTAAAGTTTTTCTGAAGTCTCCTTCAAGGCTTGTCAGTAAACGGCCACTGTTATGAAAGGAAATGTATCAAGGCCCCTTACTATTATTGCATGTGAGTAAGTGTTTTGAAAAATATTAGCCATATAAAATAGAGATTTACAGACAAAGCATTATGAGATTGCTTGCTTACACAGTTTGCAATGTCATTGCTGTTTATTGCAAAATAGCATTTTAATGCAGTATTGTAACTAAAATTGTCAATTTCCTACACATTTATGTCCATTATGTTTTATTCTTTTAATATTCTGTATAAAATGGGTAGGTTTAGGTTTGGGGGTAATGTTAAAGAATCTTACATTTATAAGTAAAATGGTAAAAGTGAAATTCTTTATGAAATTAAAGATTAGTAAATAAAAATGAGGTTTTTTTTTCCCTGGAAACATTTAATAATGCTACATTTAAATGTTGCCAATACATACATGTATTTTACTTTTCAGCATTTGACAGTGAGTGTAGATAATATGGTCCCAGTGATTTTCAAAAGGGACACGTTTTGATATTTTGTGATGATGTTTCAATATTTAATGAGTGTTTAATCATCCTGTAGGTCAGTGAATGTAATCTAGTGTAGTTCAGAGACACACTGTACCTGCACACTGCTGTATCTTCGTCAGACCTGTAGAGACACATGACATCATCAGATCTTTGACATATTTTATGTATGGAATCACAGACGAGCTTTAAATGGGTCATTTAAATGGCTTTATTCATTTTAATATGTTTCTTAAGGTTTCTGAAGTTTTTTTTTTTTTAATGAAGTCTCCTTCAAGGCTTGTCAGTAAACGGCCACTTATGATTGGCTAAAGCCACTGCAAAGTAAAATATATCAAGGCCCCCTGCTATTATTGCATGTGAGGGTTTTGAAAATATTATCCATATTAAATAGACATTTACAGACAAAGCATTATGACATTGTTTGCTTATACGGTTTGCAATGTCGTTGCTGTCAGATCTAATACAGTTGGTCATACAGTCTAATACTGCTTCATCTTTCAACAAAAGTTTCCATTAGATTGTGCCTTGTTTGCAAAGCTATCTGCTGTCAAATTCTCTAAACAAATATATAATCCTCAAGTGCCATTAAAAATAAACCATCCACTGATGCTGAGATCCTTCTGAAGTCTCTACAGACGCAAATGAGCTGTTTAAACTGATGCTTCAAAATGAACACTTTTACTCTTTCATTTGAGTTATCTTATTTTGGTGTAGAATGAATAAAGTACAATGTCAAAAATTTTAAAGAATTTCATTCATTGTGTCATGACCCCTTTAAGGTTACATTTAAAGAATACATTCACTATGATATAATGCTATAATATGTGATATAATAATATGATTACAAATAATCTGTTCTGATCAGATGTTTAATCATCTAATTGCATATGATCGTTTTGTTTTTGAATTATGCTATCATAAATCACAAAGCAAGTTTCAATAGTCATGAAATTGATTTCCTTGAATATAGGGCAGAAGAACGTACCAGCTGGAGTGAGTTTCTCATCTATAGTGTCCTTCAGTTGAGTCAGAACTCTTCTCCGAATCTCCTCACCCTCTTCAGTCTTCACACTGATCTCAGGACAGTTCCTGGGGTTTCTAAAGCTGGTGTTTTCAGTACTGCGTAGGGATGAGTAAATCTACAGGAGGAGAGAGGAGAAATCCTTCAACATAAGCCTTGTTCATACTTTCACCTTCACTGCACCGCGACCGTCCGCAATTCAGAGGTGTTTTCACAATCGCATCCAAAATCACTTACTGAAATGCAGGACTGAGATCTAGCTTACTGTACTTTTCCAACAGGTCCTCAAATTTTGGGAAATGGATACTTTTCTAGCTTGGATCCCTGATTAAACTTGTATATCTCCACAAATCCTCACTGAATTACCTGGTTTAAAGAAGGGTACAATTGGTGCCGCCCACTCTGAAAATTTGACAGGCTCCAAAATTTTGTCATGGAGTAACCGCTCTAACTCCACTTCAGGCCTTATAGCACCTTAGCACTGCATCCTTGTCAACATGAGTTTTCGCTGGGGGACCATGTTCCTAAGCCCTCATTGAACATAACATCATGTCTGGTCAACATCTCCTGAAGTGTCATATCTTCTGTGTTTACTTGATTCACAGAACTCCAGCATATCTAGCTCTTTAATCCATCCCTGTACCAGAAGATTTGCTCCTTCAGTGGACACCACCACCACAGGCAGCTCTCTAACCTGATTACCACAATGCGTGATCAAATCTGTGACTCCAGTATCTTTACTGACTCCCCAAAGTGGGTTTTCAGGTTAAGAGAGCAATCTCTCAACTCTGGGACTTTGCCCACACTCCATAACATAGCATATTCTGCATTAGTCATAATTGTGTCACTGCAGCCTGTATCCACTTCAAAATTGACCTCAGTGTCATTCACTTATAAAAGCATTGTGATTATAGAAACTTTTAGAATTTGAGTTTCTACCACTCTATCCAGAGTGAAGACATCCTGCCTGTCACTGGCAGTGCTTTCCGCTATGTCACTGATGTGATGAGCTGACCTATGTTTCTCTGTGCCAGACAGCTGTTGCTTGTACAGGCTTAGACTTGGTGGAGGGCAATCCAACTCTGCACATTTTTCTATGCCACACAAACGACACTCATGCTGTTTGTGATCACCACCGCACCTGTAGCAGTTAGGGTGGGGCTCTTTAGGCATCCACTTATCCACTTGTTCCAACTGCAAATGACATTGCTAAACTTGTATGATGACTATATCTTTATGTGAACACAAAACAGAGAAAACAATCCAGTTTCCTTAAAAACACTGCGAAGTAACTCCCAAAACTTTAATCCTCGTCACCATTATGTGATAACTTGACCCTCGAACAACAATCAGGTTGGAGGCGTCAGTGTGGAGCAGGATTTATTATTGTGATAGCAATGATAATGAAATAAATTTCAGAAGAAATAGCAGAGAAGCTCACATTTGTGCAGGATTGCATTTAAGCGTCTTTGTGTTGCGACAGATGGAGAACATGCAGCATAAATCTGTGCGTTTAAAAATTTTAAAAAAAATTAAAAAATGGGGAAATCCTTTGGGGAAAATGATCACTTGGGTCTTTTTGGAACGTATGATGAACGCAAGACAAACTGCACCACCGTTAGAGCAGCATGTGGTGGCAGACACATCCATGCTTATAAAATTTGGATAATTAATATAATATTCCATACACTATCTGAGCTAGAGAGATAATCATTATATTTTTAGACATTGGTGGATAGATTAATTAATGTTTTTGATTTATCATTCATATTAATCATATACATAATTATATACATACATATACATAAATAATGCTATCTGTCATATACAATTTATGACATTTTAAAAAAGGTGATTAAAAGTTCTAAATTATTTACATAAAAATGGGACAAAAAAATTGCATAATAATGTAGTCCAAATTTAAATAAATGAATTAAAAATTCATTGAATCCAGGTAACAGCTGGAGATTTGTTATTGCTGGTTCGGAATGACTGCTTAAGACACCAACATTTAAGAGTTCTTCAGAAATCAAATCAAATGTAAAATATTAATATTAAATGTGTTCTGTTGCAAGTTCACTTAGGTACTTGATCTCATGTGCTTTCGTGGTTTGTTGTTGATGTCGATGTTGTTAAGGGTCGAGAATGGGCGTCCCTTATTTTGCTTTACTGAAGAGCGATGACTGGACTCACTCCAGACTGTGCAGAGAGAGCTTTATTTCATGTAAGTAACGTGACTGACAACACAATAGACGCGCTTTACCAATATTATTGACAATTCCATTCAGAGATACTTGATTCGTGTAACATTAATATCATTAACCCGTCCTTAGGTGAAGTAGCGGTAGTCTTTAAAACCACGTGCTTTTAAATGTTTTGAGAGCTTCGCCAGTGTGTGAGATAGATGTAAATGTCAGTGAACATAAAATTCGGCAAGTTTTTACTAGACTTTAGTGGAGTCAGCAGTTTGCTTAATAGTAAATAAGAGACTGATCCTAAAAAGGGCTATTTTAGCGTGCTACATCTTTCCGATCACCAAGGAGACGCTACGCAAAGGTCCTAAAGATGGCGGCCGTAGCAAAAAAAAAGAAAAAATTCACGTGCTTTAAACCCATGAATACTGCATTATCATAGATCAGAGAGATGTTGACTGACCTGTTGGAGGCGGTGGTAATCTTCAGTGTGTGAGAGCTGCTCCAGCTCAGTGTTTTTCTTCTGTAGCTCAGTGATCTTCTGCTCCAGCTCAGTGTGTCTTATCTTTAGCTCAATGATATCCTGACCCAGAGATTCAATGAACTCTTCCTCCAGTTTCTCTGCTGCTTTCTGCTGCTCCTCCGTCTTCTTCTGCAGTTCAGTCTGACATCCCTCAATGGAGCGGGAGAGATCATTGAAGAGCTCGACACGGGCTGCTTTCTCCTTCTCTGTGTTTCTCTGCTCAACCAGGACAACCCATTATTAGTGGTGTTTGATATGAGAAGAATCAGTGTTACTACTGCTCATCCTTAAGTGTTTTTAGGCAATTTTCAAAATCCCTCAACCATAGTAACAAACTTCATCCTGCACTGTTTGCACATGCTATTACTTTACTAAATGATCAGGTCATCACGGCCGTGCTGCACGATTGCAAATGTGATATAGCTTTTGTACAATATTTAAATAAACAAGAAGTTAGGCAACTCTAAGGCAACTTATATTTTAGGCAAATTACTGTCATTAATTGTCAGTATTTGTTCCAATCACTGAAGAGTTTAAAAACAAAACCACCACACGCTGTAGTGGTGATTCGTTCCTGAATGAATCAGTGTTTTTGAACAAATCTTTGATTGAATAAATCAAAATAAAAACAGACATAAAGGCAGCCACTTGACACCCGACGACAGTTTGCCTAATTCAGCATGTTGAATCAGTATATGAGAGTGGGAACTCTGATTGGATGTTCAGTTTAGCGAACAAGTCTCTTCTTCGTCACATCTGATCTAATGTTCTAATGATCTAATGAATCTAATGATCATTTGTTTGTTTTGTTTTAATTGGTTATCTGAATGTTAAATTATTATTTAAAGCTTATGAATTTAAAAACAATACTACTAGTTAGTCTTTTAGCTCCTTTTTTATAAACATGGATTTTTGTTAATTTTTCTAGTGATAAAATACCAATATGAGCTGTTTAATTCATATGATGTAATTAAAATAAATCAAATACTAAATCCATAAAATTAACCCATGGAAGGTTCAATATAGGTATAAAAAGAATAGGTTCTTTTGATAAGCTTTTAGGGGTTACCAGTATGGACGGCCTGATAAAACTGCCCACAAGGCTATCAGTGCAGACAATAGGACATCATTTTCAACTTGACTGCAATGTTTTATTCTCCATCATTCAATGCATTTGCCTGTACATAAATGAACCTTTATGTTATATCATCACTGATTAAAATCTATAATTCAAAATATTGATTGTATTCATGAAGGGCACCCAAGGCCTTTTGTCTTTGGCTGGATTACTGAGGCGGATTGCTGGCAACAACCATTGTAGGACTGTTTGTGATTAGGTTTTAGTCCTTTTCACTACCCCAAATATTTCACTGATTCAGAAGCTGGTTTTAGTGCTAAAATGTTGTGAAATACTCAAAAAATTAGGACTGATTTAAGAGTTTCTCTGCAAGTTTTGAGAAGTATTTAGTAAGATATTTTGTGAATGTGGCCCCAGAACTCATGTAGAACCAACTAAATTAAGTATAATAAATGTTTAATTTAAGTATTTTTAACTCACTTTTCTGACTTCTGATGAGTGTTTGACATCTTTAATCTTCTTGTTTCTCTCCTGGATCATCTGCTGCACTTCTTTCTGTGTTATTATCAGTTTAGTCTATAGACAGAGAACAACACACAATGTGTTTCATAACTGATTCATTTATCAATAAAAAAAAGTGATTCCTCATAATATGAGCTCTTTAAAAACTGTTAACTTCTACCTTCTCGTCAATCTCCTCTTCTATAGGAACAGTGTTGTGGTTCTTGTGATCTCCGTCAGTGCAGGACAGACACACGATTGTCTGATCATCTCTACAGAACAGCTCCAGAGGTCTCTTATGTTTCTGACACATATAGTCCTCCAGATTACTCACAGGATCGATCAGTTTGTGTTTCTTTAAACCTGCCACTCTCAAATGAGGCTCCAGGTGAGTTTCACAGTAAGAGCTCTGACACTCCAGACACGACTTCAGGGCTTTCAGCTTTCCTTCCACACAGACGTCACATAGACCTTCATTTTTTTTCTCAGGACAGTTCTTTTTATAGTGATCTACAACTTCTCTGAGTGAGGTATTAATCTTGAGATCAGGTCTGTTCTGGAATGCTTCGTTACAATATGGACATTTGCAGGTCCGGCTGATGTCCCAACACATATTCAGACAGATCTTGCAGAAGTTGTGTCCACATGGAATGGTGACTGGATCAGTGAACAAATCTTGACATATAGAGCACTGAAGCTCCTCAGTCGGTGGACCGCTGGAGGATGACATGACTGGAAAGGAAAATGAAGATAAATCACCTGCATTAGTGCTTGTTGAGGGAATGTGCAGAATCTTGACCGGTCATTTTCAGTTCTGGTCCTGCTGGGGACCCATCACTTATCACATTTTGTATGTCTCCATTATTTAACACACCTGATTCAAATCATCATTAGGAAATAGCTCCATGAACTCATAAGTGTCCAATAAAAGAGGCATACAGAATTTGAGTCCCAATGGAGGACCAGAAAACACTGATACAGTAGACCAGGCACATACTTTCAATGAGGTAAAACATAAGAGAGATTTGGTTGTGTTATTGACTCACATGGAGGATTATCAATGCTCCCTCTCCTTTCTCGTTTTTTTGGTGATGTTGGGGAAGATTCTGCCATTGTCCTCTTTATGCCTTTTCAAATACAAAGAAGAAAACAACAACAGAATATCAGAATAATCTTAAACAGGAACTGCTGTTTATATTAAAGGAAAGTTAAACAAAAATTCAGGATTCGTATGGTCAAGTGATATTTACTTTTATTATAAGTAATATGGGATTTGTGGGGAAAAAAGTTCCTTTCATAAAAACCTGAAATTTATATTAAATGCAAACACAATATTAATATCTTTCTGAAATTTTATCTAACAAAAATGTCTTCACACAAAATAAACTGGTGTAAGTTCTGATGTAAGTTATTTCATCTTGTCAAGCATTTATTTGTGCTTCATTAGGTGTCTGACACACCCAACTGTGTAACAGGTTCAGCAGGCATGTCTAAGTGAAGGTCATATTACTTTTTACGTAACTTTTTTTTTTTTTTAAGTTTTAAGGTCGTTCGACAAAACAACAGAAACACAAAACTTTACAACCAATCAAATGACACACTTTTAATATGATTCTGATACCATTTCAGTGCATTAAACAACTGAGTATTTGACACACTTCAACCTCAGGGTCAGTAACAGTTGCATAAACATAGCCATTATGTATGTGTCTTAAGAACTAAGACACAGTTCTTAAGGTTGTGTCTTGAGTTTGGTGTAATCAATCTTACTTTTTGTTATCAAATTAGACCAGTCTATGTCATTATGTAACTGATTTTAAAACGTTATGAACATTCTTAAAGAAAAACATTTCATTATCTTGTAAGACTAGTCTTAGCAGTTTATGCAAACTAGTTCTGTTCAACTTATTTGAAACCTACGAAACCAGATCACTTATACCCCTTATCACCAGATCAGAGCTCAATCTCTCTTATATTTCTGTCTCTCACCTGTGAGGATCAGATGTGTTCACAAGACTCTTTGAACGGCTCAGTATTATGTTGTTTGAAGAGGTTGATCGTTTCAGGTGTTCATATTGTTGTTGCTCAAGTTAGTTTCACTCTCTGAATCTCTCTGAACTACAGTGATGTCAGAGCTCCTCCTGGATTTACACATTTACATTTGTCCCCGTATTCAGTGTTGGTTTCATGTGTTTGTATTGGGATTGATATGTTTCTATCAGGTCATGAAGAAGATAAATTAGCAGACTTACAAAAGTTTGTGTGTTTGCCCAGCATATGCTGGTTACAGTATGTTTTGAAGTATGGCAGCTAGTTTGAGCTGGTTTTAGCTGGTTCTTAGCTGGTCCTGAACAACTAGCTCAATGCGCAATGCGAGGTCATTGCAATCATCTTCACACACCTGAGAGTAGCTGGAAGACCATGGAAAGCGTCTGCTCAAGCAGATAAAAGCTAGGAGCCAGGAGCCGTCTTCACGTCCAGACCGTAGAACTTGAAAAGGTGTTCGGAGAAGACCATCCTGCCGAAACACAAATATCCTCCAAAGAGCTTCTTTTAAAGAGAGCCTAAGAAGAAGCCATTCACTCACTCTGGTGAAATGAGCGCCTATACACCCCCTATTCTCTTAAGAGAGGATAGAGCCATCTAATGGCTGCCGACATTAGACCCATAATCTGCCACGTAAACCTACGTGGACTTAACGTCCTGAACTGGATCAGATCTATCTATCTATCTATCTATCTATCTATCTATCTATCTATCTATCTATCTATCTATCTATCTATCTATCTATCTATCTATCTATCAGTTGTTCTATCTGCCGTTCATTCTGTCGTTCTATCTATCTATCTATCTATCTATCTATCTATCTATCTATCTATCTATCTATCTATCTATCTATCGTTCTATCTATCTAAAGAGGTTGATATATGGAGCAAATAAATCTCAAACCTCAAAGAGTCTGCTGGCAAAAAGAGAATGCAGCAGAGCTTGTAATAAAACCAGAATCAACATTGGCTGGAGTGATTTGAAATGTTGTAAACTGTAAATTATGTTTTTATTATTCAACAGGTGAGAAAAGTATTTCATTAAACAGTTAAATAACCATATGTAGCTCTCTAACAGAGTTCAATGTAAAGCATTATCTACTATGAAGGCTCATTTCATTATGGTTGTTGTAGCGCTGTGCTGGAATTCTATGGGGCCCTGCGTTGATTTCCTAATAGTTTGCAGACTTTCTCTTGTATACCTATTGGTCAACGTCGATAAAGCGCTGATTGTTGGAGATTTTAACATTCGTGTAGACAATACAAATGATGCACTAGGGGCTGCATTTACAGATTCACTAAACTCCTTTGGGGTCAAGCAAAACGTCAACAGACCCACTCATCGTTTTAATCATCCACTAGATTTATTTATATCACATGGATCACATTACTCACGCTATTGTAAGATAAAGAGTACCTCAGATACTTTGATCTCCTCAGATTTGGACAGTACAAACACATGCAGCCATTTGTTTCCTCACCCCACAGTATGAAGTTGTGGGAAAGCTTCTTTCCATCCTGTCCTTCCTTCACATTTGTTGCTTCTCCCCCACTTCCTTCCCTTAACACTTCTTTGCGAACTTCCTAGGTCTGCGACCCTAGTCAATGCAAATTCCTATTGTAAGGTCATGCCCCGCATTGGGGGATGTTTCGTCTTGGTCTGAGTATTTAAAGAAATGTTACAAAAGGCTTGGTGCAATTCTTTGGCCAGATCAGCCCATGATATCATATGCATCTTTTACTCTTTATTTCTGAGCATTTGAGGTTTTGTATCGATTATCTTTGGATTGATTATGTAATTGGCATGATACATTTACCTGACAATAATAAATTGTTATATATGATTTTATTCTGACTTACTCTGAAATTACCGACTTTAGTAGATTACTCTGCATCCATTGTTACCGCAAATCTGTATCAGGTTAGTAAACTTTGTTCTACAGACTTGTTGATGTTTTAGGACATCATCTTAGTTCACAGACTTTTCTATTAATCACAAGTCACAACACAATACAATACATAATTCATAATATGGGTAAAACACCTATGAAACATCAATAGGGAAAATTCCTTCATTAACAGCGCATTGTCCCATATTATTATAGACTTTTCTTAGAGTGCATTCTTTTCAGTGTTCATGAACAATTTAAATGATGTTCATTTGAATTCATGATAATGTTATTTTAGTGATTTTAGAAACTACGGCTCAAAATGAAAGGCCTCTCAATATGATGTTTTATTAACAAAGTTCGGGAGGAACACATTCAAATGATCTAACTAATCATCACATCACTCCAACCAGATGTCATTAATCAGCAATCAACATGTCTGCCCAATCAGAATGAGCAGAGATCTAAATTTATTGACGCAGTTTACTTCCCTGTGTTTTTGGAAAGTTTCAGCATCCCTCCACCACCCCGTCTCCTCACACTTGCCTGGTTACTTCCTAAACCGGAACACGGGGGGAGTACTCTGGGCTCGGGCCAAATACCGAGCTCGGATCCCTCTCCTCGGACAGCACGCCAAATATGCATACTAATTACTCTATCTGATTATTTGTAAGTGTGAACTCATGAAGTTTTCTCAGGTTTCGGAGAAGGGAAGTACGTCTCGTTCCAGGATCGTCAGTGGCATCAGCCGTGTTTTCAGTGTTTGGTGTCTCTGGTTGGCGCTGGATTCTTCCCTGACGGGACAAAGATTCTCTGGAAAAGCTGCAATGCCAAATAACCCACAACTGCTCCTGTAGATGCTGAAGAACAGAGCTGTGCGTAACAGAAACACACTCATGAAGCGTTTGACATCATTTATTCATCATTACATTCTCTCAAATCTGTGTTAAAAATCTCTAAACTAGAATGACTCATTTGATTGGGCAAATGCACTTTATGGTTTAAATGATAAACTCAAATAATTTGAACCCAACATGTGTTTCACGCCAAAGTGACTCGGTTTCCTGAGATGTTGTTTTCCTCATTGCAGTCCTTCTTTGAATAGTTTTGCATTAACATCAGGCCTCCCCCCCAGGCTTAAACTCCCTCCAACAGCAACATTCCTCAATGAAATTTGAACAAAACACACTCTGACCCAAATGACTGTTCATATGTGTAATAGTCACGAAAGCACTGAATATTTGTGACACTGATTGACAGCACAACAGCAAGTTGCTTCAGGATGTTGGCTCGGCAGCAGTTATGTGTCATGCACATTTGCTAGTGAAAACTTCAAGTTTGTTCAGTACTCACTGTACGTCTCCTTATTTAAGACAAAAGAGCAAACAAAGAATAGTGAAGGCATGAATCAAGGACTGGATCATGTAATGATGCTTTAGAATGTGGACAGACAATGTTTGTAATAAACAGTGAAATTTACAGTGCTCTATTTTAATACACAAACACTGGTTCATTAAAATAGTGCACTAATTCACTTTTAATAATTCTGACATGAAATATTAACAGGTGGCTTTGAATTTGTGTCACTTTCAAAAGAATACTTTTAATGTATTTTACATTTTTGTCAAATGTTTGATGTATTTTTAAATATAAATGGTTTCTGTAAAACGACTCCTGCTGTGTTTCGTTCCATAAAATGTTTGTTGCATATATAAAATGACAACTTTCAAATATCATTCCATGCCTCGACTGGTCAGGACTGTTTTAACAGCAAAAGGGGACCAACACAATATTAGGAAGGTGGTCATAATGTTATTCCTGATTGGTGTAAAGATGCTTATTTAAAAGAAAATTCTCTGTCCTGAAAAATTTAAGGTTACATGTAATAAATTGTTTATATAAAAAAACTCTTTTATAAGGTTTCATATTTGTATCTTCATATCAGCACCGTCAGATATTTAACAGTCCTATATTTTATTTGATGATGGACTCAACTTTGTCAGTAAAAAGGAGCATTTATATTAATCTAATTGCTGAAATTTGTTTGGAACTAAACTCATTTCTAATTTATTCTATTCAATTCTTATAGTTAAACACAGCTAGTTTTACCATGGGCTTAATATTTAACTTGATACCATATGTTTTTATTATTATTATTATTATTATTATTATTATTATTATTACTAAGATCATAATATCATGGTGTTTTTGTATTCACCTTTAAGTACCATAGTGTCATGTATGAATATGGTAATCATACAGTTCTATGATAAATATTGAGGTATTACTGTCTGATGTACCACAGTAATATCACAGAGAATGTTGTAATTTAAATGGTAGAAACAGACTTGATACAGTTTATCAAGGTTATCATAGTGTGGTTTATTTTGATATAAAAAAAATACAGGCAATTTCACTTTGTCAGGTAGAAATGGGAAAAATGGCATGAATAACTATGAAAAGTTAAAAAAAAAAAAAATTGTTAAACAACCATATTTTTACATTATAGTTTGCCATCATAGCTATAAATTATATTTCAACGATGAAAATTTTTTTTTTAACGATTTCTAATTTTATAAATCATTCGTTTCATTGTGCATATCATATTAGGGGAGTAAATTCATTTATTGTAATTGTAAGGTGTGATGATCAGTGGAGTTGAGTTTTTACCTCCATCATTAGGTTCTGGGCTAAAAAAATGGATAGAGATTGCCAGTGAAATACCGACCAGTGAAAGAGTAGACATGAGAGCTGGACTCCACATCATAAAAGGAGACCAGACCGTCCTCATAATCCACAAACACACCGACCCGCTGCGGCTTCACTCTCAGAGACAGAGAGACAGGAGGATCATCACAGGCACTATATTCATTCTCATTCCTCAGAGCCACAGTCCAGAATCCATTACTGGGTCTCAGTGTGATCTCTCTGTTAATGTACTCTTTGGCTACTCTACCCATGGGTTAATGTTGCGTTAATGTACTCTATGTTGGGTTAATGTTGCGACAACCACGGGCGTCCCAGGCTCAGATCCGCAGTAGATCCCTCCAGCACCATAAACATTATCTCCTCCGTGTACAGGCATCCTACGCGGATGAATATGGTAATCAATAATCATACAGTTCTATGATACATATCAAGGTGATGTACAGCAGTAACATCACAGAACAGTTTGTATTGAGATGGTAGAAACAGCCTTGATATGACAGTTGATCGAGGTTACTATAGTTTGGTTTATTTTGATGTAAAACATATTACAGCAAATTACACTTTGTCAGGTTGGGGGGGGGGGGGGTTGGCATGAGTAGTTATGAAATGTTGAAAAACATCATTTGTTGAACTTACTAAAACAAGCATTACATTTATGTGAAAATTACAGATTGATTTTAAAACTGAAAAACAAATGAAAAGTGCATCCATCCTTTGAACAGCAGCACATACATAATGTTTTCAGATAATAAAAATCCTTATCTTCATCAAGTATTTCATATTATGTATAGGTATAAATTCATTCATTTTAATTTGACAGGTGTGATGATCAGAGGAGTTGAGTTTTTACCTCCATAGATTAAGGATGGGCCAAAATATGGATAGAGTTTCCCAGTGAAAGACTGACCAGTGAAAGAGTAGATATGAGAGCTGGACTCCACATCATAAAAGGAGACCAGACCGTCCTCATAATCCACAAACACACCGACCCGCTGCGGCTTCACGGTCAGAGACAGAGAGACAGTAGGACTAGCACCTGCTTTATATTCATTCTCATTTCTCAGAAACACAGTCCAGAATCCATTACTGGGTCTCAGTGTGAACACTACCTTCCTATTAATGGATTCTCTGGCCACTCCTAAATCCCATTCAGTCTTTCCCTTCACCTGCACCTCAAAATAAAATCTCCCTGAGGAGAATCCCTCCTTTGCCAGGACACAGAGACATAAATCAAATCTCTCTGGTTTGTCTGGGAGTTTCTGTCTAATGTCTCCATCTCTCACTTGTTTCCCATCATCAGACAGGATGAGATATGGATGAGCTGTATCAGGATCCAGAGTCACATCCACTGAGAAAACAGAGAATATGAATCACAATTCAATACAGACATTCAGTGATGATGTTAGTAATACTGAATCAGTGTTTCATCATCCTGTCGGTCAGTAATGAAGCAGTGAGTGTATGAATGTAATCTAGTGTAGTTCAGACACACACTGTACCTTCATACTGCTGCATCCTCTTCAGAACTGTAGAGACACATGACAATAAAACATCATCAGATCTTTGACATGATTTATGAGTGGAATTATAGACAAGCTTTAAGGTTATATTTAAAGAATTGAATAATTCTGTACATCATCATGATTTATCTGATGATCAGTGTGTTTCTGCTGATATTTCCAGAATTAAAGCAGCAACCTTTAATGTTTTGAGTTCGAGCTCTTAATATTCTTCCTTTATAAATCAGATATAACTTTGTGAATGTTTGATGATTCAAATTGTTTCATGCAGGTTATTTTTTGACTGATATTATTAATTCAGTTTGAAGTAGATTAGTGCTGATTATGCAGCAAATACAACATTTTGAACTGTAACTTTAAAAAAAAACTTTAAATTAAAGCTCAGTGCTGTTATAAGCTCTTTGAGCAGAAAACCAATCATTTCACACACACACACACACACACACACACACCTCTTCTCAGGATGAATACATTTGCTATGATATGATGCTATAATATATGATATAATAATATGATTACAAATAACTTTTTTTTCCAATGAGATGTTTAATTATCTAATTGCATATGATCATTTTCTTTTTGAATTATGCTATCATAAATCACAATGCAAGTTTAAATCGTCATAAAATTGATTTCTTTGAACAGGGCAGAAGAACATACCAGTTTGTGTGAGTTTCTCCTGTAGAGTGTCCTTCAGGTGAGTCAGAGCTCTCCTCAGAGGCTCCAGACTCTCTTCAGTCTTCACACTGATCCCAGACCAGTTCCTGGTGTTTCTAGAGCTGCACAGGGATGAGTAAATCTACAGCAGGAGAGAGGAGAAATCCTTCAGCATGGCGAATGTTCTGGTGTCATTGATCAGAGAGATGTTGACTGACCTGTAGGAGGTGGAGGTGATCTTCAGTGTGTGAGAGCTGCTCCAGCTCAGTGTTTCTCATCTTTAGCTCAGTGATCTCCTGCTCCAGCTCTTCAATGAGCTCTTCCTCCTGTTCCTCTGCTGCTTTCTGCTGCTCCTCCATCATCTCCAGCAGTTCAGTCTGACATCTCTCAATGGAGCGGATGAGATCAGTGAAGAGCTCGACACGGGCTGCTTTCTCCTCCTCTGTGTTTCTCTGCTCAACCAGAACAATCAACACATTATTAGTGCTGTTTGATAAGACAAGAATCAGTGCTGCTATTGCTCATAATTCATAAGTGTTTTAAGGGGTTTTCAAAATCTCTCAACCAAAGTATTAAACTTCATCCTGCATGTTTGCATTGAAATATTCCTAAAATCATGTTTTGTTGAAGAGAGAAGTGTTGTTACTTCTCTAAGTGATCATGTAGTCACAGACTTGTTAATATTTAGAGCAACAGTGTGACTGTGTCAGCATTGTCAACTGGAGTGCCCAGAACAACCACTAGAGAGCACTCCATCCCGGACTGTTACTCACAACTGGACTTCACTTCCCACAATCCACTGTCACTCACACCTGCACACTACATTTCCCAGAAGCCCTGTACCCTGTCACTGATCACCCTAGCCAGCTGTAGCCTATCATCTGGACTATTTAAGCTACACACACAGTCGCAAAGTATTGATTTGCTTATAGGGGTCATTACTGAGTGTTTATTTACCGTGTTTGTTTTCCCTGTCTTGTTTTCTGCCTGTTTGCTCATTTTCTGATTGTTCTCTGCCTGCCTTGTTGGATCTGCTGCTTTGGATTATTGGACTGTTGTTTACCTGCTGCTGGCCTCGATCTACCCGCCTGTTTAACGATTACGACTCTGCTTTTCCTCTGACTTTCCCGTTTGCTGGTTTCTGACCCTACCTGTTATCACCATTCAGTCTTTAATAAAGTTTGCAATTGGATCTCAATTCGTTGACCCGCTAATCATTACAGACTTAGAGAGTGATATTACTTTTATACAACAACAGTAGTAACTTAATAATGAAGTTACAATAAAATAGCTTACATTTTAGAGAAATTATTGTCAGTTGGCTCGTCTGTATTTACTTGAAATCACCAAAAAGAGTTTCAAAAAACTCACACTGTAGTGGTGAATGAATCAGAGTTTTTGAACAAATCATTAGCGTGAATGAATCAAATTAAATGACTCACTCATAAAAACAGTCTGTCTGGAACAAACAGAGTCAAGCGCAGTGATACAAATTGAAAAGTCCCAGTGCTGTTGGACTGTATATCGGGAAACTTGGAGAACCGGAACTAAATTACATATAAGAGATATTTAAATCATACAAATTTAATCATTTTAAACACACTTTTCTGACTTCTGCTGAGTGTTTGATGTCTTGAATCTTATTGATTCTGTCTTGGATCATCTGCTGCATGTCTTTCTGTGTCTTCATCAGTTGAGTCTATAGACAGAGAACAACACAATATATTTTCAAAATTGATTTGTTTATATCAAAGAACATGTGATTCCTCTTGATAAGAGCCTTTAAAATCAGTTTGTCAGTAACTTCTACCTTCTTCTCTTCACTCTCCTCTTCAACAGCAACGGTGTTGTGGTTCTGATGGTCTTTCACAGCACACATCAGACACACACACGTCTGATCATCTCTACAGAACAGCTCCAGAGGTCTCTCATGTTTCTGACATATATAGTCCTCCAGATTACTCACAGGATTGATCAGTTTGTGTTTCTTTAAACCTGCCATTTTCAAATGAGGCTCCAGGTGAGTTTCACAGTAAGAGCTCTGACACACCAGACACGACTTCAGGGCTGTCAGCTTTCTTTCATCACAGACGTCACACAGAACTTCAGGGTTTTTCAGAACTTCAGGTTTTTTCTCAGGACTTTTCTTTTTATAGTGATCTACAACTTCTCGGAGTGTGATATTAATCTTGAGATCAGGTCTGATCTTGAATGTTTCTTTACAATATGGACAGTTGCAGGTCCGGCTGTTGTTCCAGCACTTATTCAGACAGATCTTGCAGAAGTTATGTCCACATGGAGTGCTGACTGGATCAGTGAACACGTCCAGACATATAGAGCACTGAAGCTCCTCAGTCAGTGGACCGCTGGAGGATGACATATCTGTAAAGAGAAACGATGAAGATTACTTACATTACTAAGTCTGAATTTAACCTTTATCTGCTGTTCGTTTAGGGTGTACACTCAGAATGTCTGCAGCCTTCTCAGAGAGTAAGATAAAATTTTGTAACATAATAATGTATTTTTTTAAACAAATAATATTTCTCACTTATTTTAGCGGAAGACTGATGCCATCTACTGGACAACACAAGTGTTCAACATTGTGGATGTTTTATATTGTTGCCACTTCATTTCTCTATTTGTGTTCTGCGTTGTGGCTGATTTATTGAAAAAGTATTGATTTTATCGACTCCCATTCATTTCTATGTGAGGTCTGAACATCCTGAGAGGTTTTTTGTCACACTAACATAAAACCATTTATTTATTTTTATATTTATGTTTGTGACCCAGAGCCACTGGTTTGTTGCCCCTCCGTTTCAATTTGTCCCCACACCCTCGAAACGGGATCGATTTTAACGCTTTGACGCGCGCGGTCGCACCGGTGATCAGAACGTTCAGTGCACTGCTACATTCAAACTGCTCTCGCGCTGAACCAGAGACGAACGCGCTCGAGCTTTTCATCTCGTAGTCAGTGTTTCAACCACTTAATGTTTATTTGAGGTTTCAGACATTGTTTGCTTTGCTTTGAAACCAAACAAATCACAATTTAACACTATTCTGTTATCATTTCACTGCAGTAAACAACTAAAGTAGTAAAATAATATTAATATTTGACACGCTTAAAGCTGATTCCAGTTCAACATAAACCTACTAAACCAGATCACTTCCATTAGAAACCTGTTCATCTCAATCTCTCTTATATTTCTGTCTCTCACCTGTGAGGATCAGATGTGTTCACAAGACTCTCTGAACGGATCAATATTATGTTGTTTGAAGAGGTTGATCGTTTCAGGCGACCGTATTGTTGATCAGTTTCGTTTTCTCTGAACTAGTGATGTCAGAGCTCCTCCTGGATTTACACATTTACATTTGTTCAAACATGCGCGAAAACTCATGAAACTTTGTCAGAAGTGTTGAAAATTTATGTCTGATATAGCACCACCAACAAAATTTCAATGAAACTCCCTTTGTGCTACATTTCACGCATGAAATTCGGTAGACACATCTAACAGCCCAAAACCAACAATAAAGTCCCAGGGAGCAAAATCTGAAAACCCAACAGAAAGATATTTAACCCTATTTTAGTATTAAAATATATTGAAGATAAACAGAAAAATAAATAAGTATGTTTTTAAAAAAAAAAAAAAAAAAACTCTTATTACGTCCAAAAAATGTACAATATTTATAAGATTACAACAGATTAGTGGTGGAGAAATAGAACAGAGGAAAGAGATAACTGAAGAGAAACAAGCTAAAGCTCATGAAATTGCAACTAAACACAAACAGGACATGACAGAAGTACCATGTCAATATTGTGGTGGATGAATATGGTAATCAATAATCATACAGTTCTATGACACATATCAAGGTGATGTACAGCAGTAACATCACAGAACAGTTTGTATTGAGATGGTAGAAACAGCCTTGATGTGACAGTTGATCGAGGTTACTATAGTTTGGTTTATTTTGATGTAAAACATTACAGGGAATTTCACTTTGTCAGGTTGGGGGGGGGGGGCATGAGTAGTTATGAAATGTTGAAAAACATCATTTGTTGAACTTATCAAAACAAGCATAACATTTATGTGAAAATTACAGATTATTAATTACTGATGGATTTTAAAAACTGAAAAACGAATTAAATTTGCATCCATCCTTTGAACAGCAGCACACACGTTTTCAGATTTGTAATGACAAAAATCATGATCTCATTATTTATTTCATATTATGGGTATAAATTCATTCATTGACAGGTGTGATGATCAGTGGAGTTGAGTTTTTACCTCCATCATTAGGTTCTGGGCTAAAATATGGATAGAGTTTGTCAGTGAAAGACTGACCAGTGAAAGAGTAGATATGAGAGCTGGACTCCACATCATAAAAGGAAACCAGACCCTCTTCATAATCCACAAACACACCGACCCGCTGCGGCTTCACTCTCAGAGACAGAGAGACAGAGGGATTATCACAGGCCCAATATTCATTTTCATTCCTCAGCCACACAGTCCAGTGTCCATCACTGGGACTCACTGTGATCTCTCCCTTCCTGTTAATGGATTCTCTGACCACTCCTAAACTCCATTCAGTCTTTTCCTTCACCTGCACTTCAAAATAAAATCTCCCTGAGGAGAATCCCTCCTTTGCCAGGACATCTACATATGTATCAAATCTCTCCGGTTTGTTTGGGAGTTTCTGTCTAATGTCTCCATGTCTCACTTGTTTCCCATCATCAGACAGGATGAGATATGGATGAGCTGTATCAGGATCCAGAGTCACATCCACTGAGAAAACAGAGAATATGAATCACATCTTAATTCAGACATTCAGTGATGATGTTTGTAATATTGAATCAGTGTTTCATCCTCCTGTCGGTCAGTAATGAAGCAGTGAGTGTATGAATGTAATCTAGTGTAGTTCAGACACACTGTACCTTCATACTGCTGCATCCTCTTCAGATCTTTAGAGACTAATGGCAATAAAACATCATCAGATCTTTGACATGATTTATGAGTGGAATTATAGACAAGCTTTAAGGTTAAATTTAAAGAATTGAATAATTCAGTACATCATCATGATTTATCTGATGATCGATGTGTCTCTGCTGATATTTAGAGAATTAAAGCAGCAACCCCTATTGCTAATGTTTCATGCAGGTTATTTTTTGACTAACATTATTAATTCAGTTTGAAGTAGATTAGTGCTGATTATGCAGCAAATACAACATTTTAAAACTAGCTTTAAAAAAAAACACTTTAAATTAAAGATCAGTGCTGCTATAAGCTCTTTGAGCTAAAAGCCAATCATGTCACACACACACACACACAAACACACACACACACACACACACACACACACACAAACACACACACCCCTTTTCACAGGAAATATTCACTATGATATAATGCTATAATATAATGCTGTAATATATGATATAATGATATTATTACAATTAACCTGTTCTGATCAGATGTTTAATCATCTAATTGCATATGATCATTTTGTTTTTGAATTATGCTATCATAAATCATAATGCAAGTTTCAATCCACATGAAATTGATTTCCTTGAACAGGGCAGAAGAACGTACCAGTTTGTGTGAGTTTCTCCTGTAGAGTGTCCTGCAGTTGAGTCAGAGCTCTCCTCAGAGGCTCCAGACTCTCTTCAGTCTTCACGCTGATCTCAGACCAGTTCCTGGTGTTTCTAGAGCTGCACAGGGATGAGTAAATCTACAGCAGGAGAGAGGAGAAATCCTTCAGCATGGGGAGTGTTCTGGTGTCATTGATCAGAGAGATGTTGACTGACCTGTAGGAGGTGGAGGTGATCTTCAGTGTGTGAGAGCTGCTCCAGCTCAGTGTTTCTCATCTTTAGCTCAGTGATCTCCTGCTCCAGCTCATCAATGAGCTCTTCCTCCTGTTCCTCTGCTGCTTTCTGCTGCTCCTCCATCATCTCCAGCAGTTCAGTCTGACATCTCTCAATGGAGCGGATGAGATCAGTGAAGAGCTCGACACGGGCTGCTTTCTCCTTCTCTGTGTTTCTCTGCTCAACCAGAACAATCAACACATTATTAGTGGTGTTTGATATGAGAAGAATCAGTTTTTGCTATTGCTCATAATTCATAAGTGTTTTAAGGGGTTTTCAAAATCTCTCAACCGAAGTATTAAACTTCCTCCTGCATGTTTGCACTGAATGATGATTCCTCAAATCATGTCTTGTTGAGGAAAGATGTGTTATTACTTCAATAACTGATCAGGTAATCACAGTAATAATGTTGATATTTGGAGCAACAGTGTGACTGTGAGTGTGATATTATTTTTATACTTAATAAAGGTGTAACTATAAAAAAAAGCTTACATTTTAGAGAAATTATTGTCAGTTACCTTGTCTGTAATTACTCAGATTATCAGAAAGAGTTTCAAATAACACACACTGTAGTGGTGAATGAATCAGAGTTTTTGACAAATCATTAGAGCTAATTAATAAAAACACATGACTCGCTCATAAAGACAGTTTCTCTGGAACAGAGTCAAGTGCAGAGATACAAACTGAAAAGTCCCAGTGCTGTTGGACTGTATATTAGGAACTGGAGCACTGAAACTAAGAGACACATAATAGATATTTAAATTATACAAATGTAATTATTTTAAACTCACTTTCCTGACTTCTGTTGAGTGTTTGATGTCTTGAATCTTCTTGATTCTGTCCTGGATCATCTGCTGCACGTCTTTCTGTGTCTTCATCAGTTGAGTCTAGACAGAGAACAACACAATATATTTTCATAATTGATTTGTTTATATCAATGAACATGTGATTCCTTACGATAAGAGCCTTTAAAATCAGTTTGTCAGTAACTTTTACCTTCTTCTCTTCACTCTCCTCTTCTACAGGAACAGTGTTGTGGTTCTTGTGATCTGTTACACCACACATCAGACACACGATTGTCTGATCATCTCTACAGAACAGCTCCAGAGGTCTCTCATGTTTCTGACATATATAGTCCTCCAGATTACTCACAGGATTGATCAGTTTGTGTTTCTTTAAACCTGCCATTTTCAAATGAGGCTCCAGGTGAGTTTCACAGTAAGAGCTCTGACACCCCAGACACGACTTCAGGGCTTTCAGCTTTCTTTCCTCGCAGAAGTCACACAGAACTTCAGGGTTTTTCAGAACTTCAGGGTTTTTCTCAGGACTTTTCTTTTTATAGTGATCTACAAGCTCTCGGAGTGTGGTATTAATCTTGAGATCAGGTCTGATCTTGAATGTTTCATTACAATATGGACAGTTGCAGGTCTGGCTGTTGTTCCAGCACTTATTCAGACAGGTCTTGCAGAAGTTGTGTCCACATGGAGTGGTGACTGGATCAGTGAACACGTCCAGACATATAGAGCACTGAAGCTCCTCAGTCAGTGGACCGCTGGAGGATGACATATCTGTAAAAAGAAACGATGAAGATAAATTACTTGCATTACTAAGTCTGAATTGAACCTTTATCCGCTGTTCGTTTAGGGTGTACACTCAGAATGTCTGGAGTCTCCCCAGAAAGTAAGATCAAATTTTGTATTTTCTAAAACTAAAGTAACATGAAATTTCAGTGTGTGTATGTGAGCACAAGATTGTGTTCAACATTGTGGATGTTTTATATTGTTGCCTATTCATTTCTGTATTTGTGTTCTGCGTTGTGGCTGATTTATTGATTTTATTTAACAAATTTAAAAAAAAGTATTGATTTTATCGACTCCCATTCATTTCCATGTGGGGTCTGAACATCCTGAGAGGTTTTTTGCCACACTAACATAAAACCAAATATCCTTTATTTGTTTTTTTATTTATGTTTGTGGCCCAGAGCCACTGATTTGTTGCCCCTCCGTTTCAATTTGTCCCCACACCCTCGAAACGGGATCGATTTTAACGCTTTGACGCGCGCGGTCGCACCGGTGATCAGAACGTTCAGTGCGCTGCTACATTCAAACTGCTCTCGCGCTGAACCAGAGACGAACGCGCTCGAGCTTTTCATATCGCAGTCAGTGTTTCAACCACTTAATGTTTACTTGAGGTTTCAGACATTGTCTGCAGTTATTTTTATGTCCTGTTTCTTTAGCCTTTATGAGGTGAGACAAAATGACAGAAACACCAAACTTTGCTTTGAAACCAAACATTAGAAACCTGTTCATCTCAATCTCTCTTATATTTCTGTCTCTCACCTGTGAGTATCAGATGTGTTCACAAGACTAGTTGAACGGCTCAGTATTCTGTTGTTTGAAGAGGTTGATCGTTTCAGGCGTCCACATTGTTGTTGATCAGTTTCATTTTCTCTGAATCTCTCTGAACTAGTGACGTCAGAGCAGGGCCGTGCATAGACATTTTGGGGGGTAGTGGCTCAAACCAAAAAAAGGGGAAATAAGGGGGTGGTTTCTTGTTGTTTTCTTGTTCTTGTTGTGTTACAAATATACAATTAAAAGAGAAGACAGCACACACTCTAAAACATGTCATTTTATTGTTGATGTTTTATAGAACATCACAATTACACATTGCTGATGATAATAATAGAAACTATTTACTGTTTTACATTTTAATTTTTACCTGTTCCTTTTCCAGCAAAACCTTTCTATTTGGTACCATTTCCTGAAAGTCAAGAAATTCAATATTGTGAATTTTGCTCACGTTCTTCAAGCCAATGTCTCCTTGATTGAACAAATGCACCTTCAGCTTTCCTTCTAGCTTTCCTTCTATAGTGTTCATCTAGTTTAATTTGTAGATCTGATAATAATAATTTTTCTTCATCTAATAAACGGTCTGGACACTTATTTGCTAATTTAGTAATTTCAACAATAATGTTGGTGTCTTCAGCTCTTTTGTATTTGGCTAAACGGTTTCCAAATTTTCTTAAATATTTTGTGACCTCAAACTTCAGAAGTTCCCAATTTGAACAAAAAAGATTCTCCTAGTTGGCTTTACTCCAAAATTGGCTTATCAATTTAGATGTCTCTCGTTTTACCTCATCATACATCAACAATGAATTGTTGAGTTTCCAGTAAGATCCATTATTGAAACAATTTGTATTAGATAACTTAATATTAGTACTGTAGTAAATCAGCTCAAATGGATGAAATATATTCACAACTGAATCATAACACGTTATGACTAATTATTAATATGAATCAACCACAAAGGGAATTAGGTATATATAGATAATCAATTACAACGAATTATAATTAATCATGAATATATATGGTCTAAAATTATTTCTAGGTTTAGAATTAATTTAGAAAGACTGGTTTGTTTTGTCCTGCAAAACTATCAGTCCGATTAATACAAAAAGTTCAAAAGAGAGAATTAATACATAGGTCGAACCCTATAAAATGAAAATTATGAGAGGGAAAAAATGGATACACGTTTATACATTTCTCGAGTGGTTATACATAGAATTTATAGGATTAAAATGGTTTATTTGTCCTTCTCAACAAGAATGAAGTCAGAGTCACATTCTCTGCACATTCTTTACGGTCGTAAAACCCTATCAGATGGTGTCCATGGGGGAGGGTTCCACAGACCTCAGAGTGAGTTTTTTTTTTTTGGTAAGTATGACAAATAATCGTGTCTGATTTGTCTCAGTCGTTACATAATTCCCCCCTTTCGATCACTGTTGTCCTTCCCATGGGCGACAACGAACGACGTTTAAGGTGTAGAAAGATCAGACATGCCTCTGCTACACAAGGCTGGAAGTTCTTGTTGGGCTCTGGGTGTTTGGTGTCTCCTGGAGTGGTGGTTGTTCCATGGCAGATGATGAAGACAGTAGACAAGTTCATGTCTCTGAGCTTGTGTTGAAAGTGTTGAGGAGGCCAGTGCCTGACAGTGTGTCACTTGTCATCCTGAAGTCAGTTAGTTTGGGCAAGGTGTTTGCTTGTGGTTGCAGGAAGTGGTTAGGTCTCTGTGTAGCATGACGAGGGTTTCCGACTGACCTAGTGCAGGTGGCAGGAGGTCAGCAGGTGCTTGTTGGCCTCAGCTAACAAGAACTCACCAGAAGTTTGAAGGTTGGAATGTGGCTCTGCTTTTGTGGCAGTGCAGACTTGAGCTCTGTTGGCCAAGGAGTCAGAAGCTTGTACTTCACAGTACTCCTCGGATGACTTCTGTCAGGGAGCTGTTTTGCTCATGTTCAAAGACTACAGGTGAAACTCAATGTCTTGTAGATAGACGTGGACGTCGTGGTCTCCTGCAAACTCAGGTGTGAATGCAGGGATATGTCTGGACATTCACTGGAGGTCTTTGTGTGTCACTTCATGTGCCGTTTCAGGGTTTGTCTGAATTAATCCTTCTCCTTCTGCGGCTGCAGAGGCTCTCAGGAATTTGGCTGGTTTAGCAGGATGCTTTGGTTCCCCCCTTTGTACCTCTGTGCTTAGCTGGGGGAGGTTGCTCTGCTGATTCTATGTGGGGGGAGTGAGATACCTCTCCTGCTGTGGTTCTTTTTGTAGCAGGTAAGAGTATCTCAGTCCTATATATATATATATATATATATATATATTTATTTATTTATTATTATGGGTATGAATTCATTTATTGTATTTGACAGGTGTGATGATCAGTGGAGTTGAGTTTTTACCTCCATCATTATCTTCTGGGCTAAAAAATGGATAGAGTTTGTCAGTGAAAGACTGACCAGTGAAAGAGTAGATATGAGAGCTGGACTCCACATCATAAAAGGAGACCAGACCGTCCTCATAATCCACAAACACACCGACCCGCTGCGGCTTCACTCTCTGACACAGAGAGACAAGAGGATCATCACAGGCTTCATATTCATTCTCATTCCTCAGAACCACAGTCCAGAATCCATTACTGGGACTCACTGTGATCTCTCCCTTCCTGTTAATGGATTCTCTGGCCACTCCTAAACTCCATTCAGTCTTTCCCTTCACCTGCACCTCAAAATAAAATCTCCCTGAGGAGAATCCCTCCTTTCCCAGGACACATGGACAGTAATCAAATCTCTCTGGTTTGTCTGGGAGTTTCTGCTCAATGTCTCCATCTCTCACTTGTTTTCCATCATCAGACAGGATGAGATATGGATGAGCTGTATCAGGATCCAGAGTCACATCCACTGAGAAAACAGAGAATATGAATCACAATTCAATACAGATATTTTGTAATGATATTTAATATTGAATCAGTGTTTCATCATCCTGTCGGTCAGTAATGAAGCAGTGAGTGTATGAATGTAATCTAGTGTAGTTCAGACACACACTGTACCTTCATACTGCTGAATCCTCTTCAGATCTGTAGAGACACATGACAATAAAACATCATCAGATCTTTGACATGATTATGAGTGGAATTATAGACAAGCTTTAAGGTTATTTTTTGAAGAATCGTGTACATCATCATGATTCATCTAATGATCAGTGTGTTTCTGCTGATATTTCCAGAATTAAAGCAGCAACCTTTAATGTTTTGAGTTCGAGCTCTTAATATTCTTCCTTTATAAATCAGATATAACTTTGTGAATGTTTGATGATTCAAATTGTTTCATGCAGGTTATTTTTTACTGATATTATTAATTCAGTTTGAAGTAGATTAGTGCTGATTATGCAGCAAATACAACATTTTAAAACTGCAACTTTCAAATAACAAAAAAACTTTAAATTAAATCTCAGTGCTGTTATAAGCTCTTTGAGCTGAAAACCAATCATTTCACACACACACACACACACACCCTCTTCTCAGGAAGAATACATTTGCTATGATATGATGCTATAATATATGATATAAAAAAGTGAAAGAAAGTGAAAGTCGTGACATATGGTCAGGTATGGTGACCCATACTTGAAATTTGTGCTCTGCATTTATCCCATCCAAGTGTACACACACAGCAGTGAGTAGTGAACAGACACACACACACACACACACACACACACACACAGTGAACACACACCCGGAGCAGTGGGCAGCTATTGCTACAGCGCCCAGGGAGCAATTAGGGTTAGGTGCCTTGCTCGAGGGCAGCTTAGTCATGGTATCGAAGGTGGAGAGAGTGCTGTTTATTCACAATCCCCACCTTCAATTCCTGCCGGCGTGGGAATCGAACCAGCAACCTTCCAAGCCCAACTCCCTCACCATTAGGCCACGACTACCCATATAATAATATGATTACAAATAACTTTTTTTTCAGATCAGATTTTTAATCTTCTAATTGCATATGATCATTTTGTTTTTGAATTATGCTATCATAAATCACAATGCAAGTTTAAACTGTCATAAAATTGATTTCCTTGAACAGGGCAGAAGAACATACCAGTTTGTGTGAGTTTCTCCTGTAGAGTGTCCTGCAGTTGAGTCAGAGCTCTCCTCAGAGGCTCCAGACTCTCTTCAGTCTTCACACTGATCTCAGACCAGTTCCTGGTGTTTCTAGAGCTGCACAGGGATGAGTAAATCTACAGCAGGAGAGAGGAGAAATCCTTCAGCATGGGGAGTGTTCTGGTGTCATTGATCAGAGAGATGTTGACTGACCTGTAGGAGGTGGAGGTGATCTTCAGTGTGTGAGAGCTGCTCCAGCTCAGTGTTTCTCATCTTTAGCTCAGTGATCTCCTGCTCCAGCTCTTCAATGAGCTCTTCCTCCTGTTCCTCTGCTGCTTTCTGCTGCTCCTCCATCATCTCCAGCAGTTCAGTCTGACATCTCTCAATGGAGCGGATGAGATCAGTGAAGAGCTCGACACGGGCTGCTTTCTCCTCCTCTGTGTTTCTCTGCTCAACCAGAACAATAAACACATTATTAGTGGTGTTTGATAAGACAAGAATCAGTGTTGCTATTGCTCATAATTCATAAGTGTTTTAAGGGGTTTTCAAAATCTCACAACCAAAGTATTAAACTTCCTCCTGCATGTTTGCACTGAATGATGATTCCTCAAATCATGTCTTGTTGAGGAAAGATGTGTTATTACTTCAATAACTGATCAGGTAATCACAGTAATAATGTTGATATTTGGAGCAACAGTGTGACTGTGAGTGTGATATTATTGTCAGTTAGCTTGTCTGTAATTACTCAGATCACCAGAAAGAGTTTCAAATAACACACACTGTAGTGGTGAATGAATCAGAGTTTTTGACAAATCATTAGAGCTAATTAATAAAAATACATGACTCGCTCATAAAGACAGTTTCTCTGGAACAAACAGAGTCAAGCGCAGTGATACAAACTGAAAAGTCCCAGTGTTGTTGGACTGTATATCAGGAACCTTGGAGAACTGAAACTAAGTGACATATAATAGATATTTAAATTGTACAAATTTAATTATTTTAAACTCACTTTTCTGACTTCTGCTGAGTGTTTGACGTCTTGAATCTTCTTGATTCTGTCCTGGATCATCTGCTGCATATCTTTCTGTGTCTTCATCAGTTCATTCTATAGGCAGAGAACAACAATATATTTTCATAATTGATTTGTTTATGTCAATGAACATGTGATTCCTCACGATAAGAGCCTTTAAAATCAGTTTGTCAGTAACTTCTACCTTCTTCTCTTCACTCTCCTCTTCTATAGAAACAGTGTTGTGGTTCTTATGAAGTCCTTCAGTGCAGAACAGACACACGATTGTCTGATCATCTCTACAGAACAGCTCCAGAGGTCTCTCGTGTTTCTGACATATATAGTCCTCCAGATTACTCACAGGATTGATCAGTTTGTGTTTCTTTAAACCTGCCACTCTCAAATGAGGCTCCAGGTGAGGTTCACAGTAAGAGCTCTGACACACCAGACACGACTTCAGGGCTTTCAGCTTTCTTTCCTCACAGAAGTCACACAGAACTTCAGGTTTTTTCAGAACTTCAGGTTTTTTCTCAGGACTTTTCTTCTTATAGTGATCTACAAGCTCTCGGAGTGTGGTATTAATCTTGAGATCAGGTCTGATCTTGAATGTTTCTTTACAATATGGACAGTTGCAGGTCTGGCTGTTGTTCCAGCACTTATTCAGGCAGGTCTTGCAGAAGTTGTGTCCACATGGAGTGCTGACTGGATCAGTGAACACGTCCAGACATATAGAGCACTGAAGCTCCTCAGTCAGTGGACCGCTGGAGGATGACATGACTGAAAAGAGAAATGATGAAGATAAATCACTTACACTACTAAGTCTGAATTGAACCTTTATCCGCTGTTCGTTTAGGGTGTACACTCAGAATGTCTGGAGTCTCCCCAGAGAGTAAGATCAAATTTTGTAACATAATAATGTAATTTTGTAAACAAACATAACATTTCTCAGTTATTTTAGCAGAAGACTGATGCCATCTACTGGACAACAAGGAAAAATTTCAGTGTGTGTATGTGAGCACAAGATTGTGTTCAACATTGTGGATGTTTTATATTGTTGTCACTACATTTCTGTATTTGTGTTCTGCGTTGTGGCTGATTCATTGATTTTATTTGACAAATTAAAAAAAGTATTGATTTTATCGACTCCCATTCATTTCCATGTGAGGTCTGAACATCCTGAGAGGTTTTTTGTCACACTAACATAAAACCAAATATCATTTTTTTTTTTTTTTTTTTTTTTTTTTGTGTTTGTGGCCCAGAGCCACTGATTTGTTGCCCCTCCGTTTAAATTTGTCCCCACACCCTCAGGATCGATTTGAACGCTTTGACGCGCGCGGTCGCACCGGTGATCAGAACGTTCAGTGCGCTGCTACATTCAAACTGCTCTCGCGCTGAACCAGAGACGAACGCGCTCGAGCTTTTCATATCGCAGTCAGTGTTTCAACCACTTAATGTTTACTTGAGGTTTCAGACATTGTCTGCAGTTATTTTTATGTCCTGTTTCTTTAGCCTTTATGAGGTGAGACAAAATGACAGAAACACCAAACTTTGCTTCGAAACCAAACATTAGAAACCTGTTCAGCTCAATCTCTCTTATATTTCTGTCTCTCACCTGTGAGTATCAGATGTGTTCACAAGACTCTCTGAACGGATCAAATATTCTGTTGTTTGAAGAGGTTGATCGTTTCAGGCGTCCACATTGTTGTTGATCAGTTTCATTTCCTCTGAATCTCTGAACTATGACGTCAGAGCTCCTCCTGGATTCGGTGTGTTGGTTCATGTTTGTATTTGGACTGATGTTTCAGTATAAAAATGATCAGACTTACAAAAGCTTGATTGTTTGCTGATATCTGTGAAGTTTTCATGCTGTTCCAGAAAGCAAAGTTACCTTATCGTCACATATAGAGGACACAACCTGACTGTAGAGATGGACAGACACAGGAAAACATGGCAGAGCTTGTGTCCGCACTGTGACCAGAACAAAACTGAGACAGAGCTGCACTTTCTGACAGAACAAACAAAATTGTTTTGCACTATTCTCATTTTGCACCGTTTTAATTGTATACAGCAATGCTGCTACTGCTTTGACAATTTGTAAAGCACCTGAAATCTGAAACTGAATGGCGGCCTCTGCTGGAGACTTTTGGGATTTACGTCTTCTTATTGTCATATAGGAATTGATTACGGGCCCATTTTTCACCTTTTATGCATTCTTGGGTTAAAGAGAAATGTTTCTGCTCTTTCCCTCAGGACACACAGAACGATGTGAGAATGTGTGACTAAGTTCTGTTTACGCAATTTCATGTGTTTTTTTTTTTGTTTTTTTGTTTTTAAATTATATTATCGCTACTGTTAAAACCTGCTGTCCACAGAACTCAGTTTTCATACTAAATATATTGAAGATAAACAATTAAAAAAAAAAAAAATCAACTCTTATTACGTCCAAAAAATACACATAATTTATCAGGTTTTGAATTTGTCTCAACTTCATATTAGCACCATCAGATCAGTCTTATTTTCAAATAAATTGTGTATAATTTTTTTCTTTTAAAGACCATTTGAATGGAGCCAAATTGTCTTGGAATTTGTCTTTAGAAATGTTCTAAATGATTCTACTTTCTTATGGTAAAACTTATCTGCTTTTACCGTGGTCTAAAAATTTGACTTTGTATCATGGTTTTTTTTTTTTTTTTAAGAAAATACTATGATTATAATATGGTGTTGTTTTTATGTATCTTGAAGTTGTCACGGGTTGGTGTGGTGCTGGATATCACGCACAACGAAGATTATACATTCAAACAGTCTTTATTTACAAACCAAAATAATTCAGAATACAGAAACAGGCAACAGATTAAGTTAACCAAACTTCACTCATACGTTGATGAGGACCATCAGGTAAACAGTGAACAAAGAGTAACTTAAATACACAATGATAATGAACTAAATATAGACAGGTGTGCTCGTTAAATCAATGTCCATGACAACAGATCAGTGGTGGGAAAATAGAACAGAGGAAATGGGTAACTGAAGAGAAACAAGCTAAAAAAATGAAACTAAACACAAACACGACATGACAGAAGTACCATGTACACACTGTGGTCGATAATCATACAGTTCTATGATCCATATCAAGGTGATCTGATGTACAGCAGTAACATCACAGAACAGTTTGTATTGAGAGGGTAGAAACAGCCTTGATATGACAGTTGATCGAGGTTACTATAGTTTGGTTTATTTTGATGTAAAACATATTACAGGGAATTACACTTTGTCAGTTGGGGGGGCTGTGGCATGAGTAGTTATGTAATGCTGAAAAACATCATTTGTTGAACTTATTAAAACAAGCATTACATTTATGTGAAAATTACAGCCTATTAATTAGAGACTGATTTTAAAAATGGAAAAACAAATGAAATATGCATCCATCCTTTGAACAGCAGTACACATGTTTTCAGATGTGTAATTATAAAAATCATTATCTCATTATGTATTTCATATTATGGGTATAAATTCATTCATTGTAATTTGACAGGTGTGATGATCAGTGGAGTTGAGTTTTTACCTCCATAGTTTAAGGACGGGCCAAAAAATGGATAGAGTTTCCCAGTGAAAGACTGACCAGTGAAAGAGTAGATATGAGAGCTGGACTCCACATCATAAAAGGAGACCAGACCGTCCTCATAATCCACAAACACACCGACCCGCTGCGGCTTCACTCTCAGAGACAGAGAGACACGAGGATCATCACAGGCTTTATATTCATTCTCATTCCTCAGAGCCACAGTCCAGAATCCATCACTGGGACACAGTATGAACACTCCCTTCCTGTTAATGGATTCTCTGGCCACTCCTAAATCCCATTCAGTCTTTCCCTTCACCTGCACCTCAAAATAAAATCTCCCTGAGGAGAATCCCTTCTTTCCCAGGACATTTACACATAAATCAAATCTTTCTGGTTTGTCTGGGAGTTCCTGTCTAATGTCTCCATGTCTCACTTGTTTTCCATCATCAGACAGGATGAGTTTAGGATGAGCTGTATCAGGATCCAGAGTCACATCCACTGAGAAAACAGAGAATATGACTCACAACTCAGACATTTTGTACGATGTTTGTAATATTGAATCAGTGTTTCATCATCCTGTCGGTCAGTAATGAAGCAGTGAGTGTATGAATGTAATCTAGTGTAGTTCAGACACACACTGTACCTTCATACTGCTGCATCCTCTTCAGAACTGTAGAGACACATGACAATAAAACATCATCAGATCTTTGACATGATTTATGAGTGGAATTATAGACAAGCTTTAAGGTTATTTTTAAAGAATTGTGAACATAATCATGATTCATCTGATGATCAGTGTGCTTCTGCTGATATTTAGAGAATTAAAGCAGCAACCTGTATTGCTTTGAGTCCGAGCTATTAATATTCTTCCTTTTTAAATCAGATATAATATTTGATGATTCAAACTGTTTCATGCAGGTTATTTTTTGACTGATATTATTAATTCAGTTTGAAGTAGATTAGTGCTGATTATACAGCAAATACAACATTTTAAAACTGTTACTTTAAAATAAAATAAAAACTTTAAATTAAAGATCAGTGCTGATATAAGCTCTTTGAGCTGAAAAACAATCATTTCACACACACACACACACACACCCCTCTTCTCAGGATGAATACATTCGCTATGATATGATGCTATAATATGATGCTATAATATGATGCTATAATATGTGATATAATAATATGATAACAAATAACTTTTTTTTTCCAATCAGATGTTTAATCATCTAATTGCATATGATCATTTTCTTTTTGAATTATGCTATCATAAATCACAATGCAAGTATAACATTTCATAAAATTGATTTCTTTGAACAGGGCAGAAGAACATACCAGTTTGTGTGAGTTTCTCCTGTAGAGTGTGCTTCAGTTGAGTCAGAGCTCTCCTCAGAGGCTCCAGACTCTCTTCAGTCTTCACACTGATCTCAGACCAGTTCCTGGTGTTTCTAGAGCTGCACAGGGATGAGTAAATCTACAGCAGGAGAGAGGAGAAATCCTTCAGCATGGGGAGTGTTCTGGTGTCATTGATCAGAGAGATGTTGACTGACCTGTAGGAGGTGGAGGTGATCTTCAGTGTGTGAGAGCTGCTCCAGCTCAGTGTTTCTCATCTTTAGCTCAGTGATCTCCTGCTCCAGCTCTTCAATGAGCTCTTCCTCCTGTTCCTCTGCTGCTTTCTGCTGCTCCTCCATCATCTCCAGCAGTTCAGTCTGACATCTCTCAATGGAGCGGATGAGATCAGTGAAGAGCTCGACACGGGCTGCTTTCTCCTTCTCTGTGTTTCTCTGCTCAACCAGAACAATCAACACATTATTAGTGCTGTTTGATAAGACAAGAATCAGTGCTGCTATTGCTCATAATTCATAAGTGTTTTAAGGGGTTTTCAAAATCTCTCAACCGAAGTATTAAACTTCCTCCTGCATGTTTGCACTGAATGATGATTCCTCAAATCATGTCTTGTTGAGGAAAGATGTGTTATTACTTCAATAACTGATCAGGTAATCACAGTAATAATGTTGATATTTAGAGCAACAGTGTGACTGTGAGTGTGATATTATTTTTATACTTAATAAAGGAGTAACTATAAAATAGCTTACATTTTAGAGAAATTATTGTCAGTTAGCTTGTCTGTAATTACTCAGATCACCAAAAAGAGTTTCAAATAACACACACTGTAGTGGTGAATGAATCAGAGTTTTTGACAAATCATTAGAGCTAATTAATAAAAATACATGACTCGCTCATAAAGACAGTTTCTCTGGAACAAAGTGCAGTCAAGTGCAGAGATACAAATTGAAAAGTCCTAGTGCTGTTGGACTGTATTTCAGGAACCTTGGAGAACCGGAACTAAATTACATATAAGAGATATTTAAATCATACAAATTTAATTATTTTAAACTCACTTTTCTGACTTCTGCTGAGTGTTTGATATCTTGAATCTTCTTGATTCTGTCCTGGATCATCTGCTGCACGTCTTTCTGTGTCTTTATCAGTTGAGTCTATAGACAGAGAACAACACTATATTTTCAAAATTGATTTGTTTATATCAAATAACATGTGATTCCTCACGATAAGAGCCTATAAAATCAGTTTGTCAGTAACTTCTACCTTCTTCTCTTCACTCTCCTCTTCAACAGCAACGGTGTTGTGGTTCTGATGGTCTTTCACAGCACACATTAGACACACACACGTCTGATCATCTCTACAGAACAGCTCCAGAGGTCTCTCATGTTTCTGACATATATAGTCCTCCAGATTACTCACAGGATTGATCAGTTTGTGTTTCTTTAAACCT
Source organism: Opsariichthys bidens (assembly GCA_037194245.1). Lineage (NCBI taxonomy): Eukaryota > Metazoa > Chordata > Actinopteri > Cypriniformes > Xenocyprididae > Opsariichthys > Opsariichthys bidens. The sequence goes on from CM074306.1 coordinate 8,738,539, forward strand.
GCCACTGTCAAATGAGGCTCCAGGTGAGTTTCACAGTAAGAGCTCTGACACACCAGACACGACTTCAGGGCTTTCAGCTTTCTTTCCTCACAGACGTCACACAGAACTTCAGGGTTTTTCAGAACTTCAGGTTTTTTCTCAGGACTTTTCTTTTTATAGTGATCTACAACTTCTCGGAGTGTGGTATTAATCTTGAGATCAGGTCTGATCTTGAATGTTTCGTTACAATATGGACAGTTGCAGGTCTGGCTGTTGTTCCAGCACTTATTCAGGCAGGTCTTGCAGAAGTTGTGTCCACATGGAGTGCTGACTGGATCAGTGAACACGTCTAGACATATAGAGCACTGAAGCTCCTCAGTCAGTGGACCGCTGGAGGATGACATATCTGTAAAAAGAAATGATGAAGATAAATCAATTACACTTCTAAGTCTGAATCGAACCTTTATCCGCTGCTCCTTTAGGGTGTACACTCAGAATGTCCGGAATCTCCCAGAAAGTAAGATAAAATTTTGTAACATAATAATGTAATTTTTTGAAACAGACATATTTCTCAATTACTTTAGCGGAAGACTGATGCCATCTACTGGACAACAAACACTTCTAAAACAAAAATAACATGAAATTTCACTGTGTGAATATTAGCACAAGCGTTCCACATTGTGGATGTTTTATATTGTTGCCACTTCCTTTCTGTATTTGTGTTCTGCGTTGTGGCTGATTCATTGATTTTATTTGACAACTTGAAAAAAGTATCGATTTTATCGACTCCCATTCATTTCCATGTGGGGTCTGAACATCCTGAGAGGTTTTTTGTCACACTAACATAAAACCAAATATCCTTTATTTATTTTTTATTTATGTTTGTGGCCCAGAGCCACTGATTTGTTGCCCCCTCCGTTTCAATTCCCCCCCTCCACCCTCAGGACCGATTTTAACGCTTTGACGCGCGCGGTCGCACCGGTGATCAGAACGTTCAGTGCGCTGCTACATTCAAACTGCTCTCGCGCTGAACCAGAGACGAACGCGCTCGAGCTTTTCATTTCGCAGTCAGTGTTTCAACCACTTAATGTTTATTTGAGGTTTCAGACATTGTCTGCAGTTATTTTTATGTCCTGTTTCTTTAGCCTTTATGAGGTGAGACAAAATGACAGAAACACCAAACTTTGCTTTGAAACCAAACATTAGAAACCTGTTCAGCTCAATCTCTCTTATATTTCTGTCTCTCACCTGTGAGTATCAGATGTGTTCACAAGACTCGTTGAACGGCTCAGTATTCTGTTGTTTGAAGAGGTTGATCGTTTCAGGCGTCCACATTGTTGTTGATCAGTTTCATTTTCTCTGAATCTCTCTGAACTATGATGTCAGAGCTCCTCCTGGATTCGGTGTGTTGGTTCATGTTTGTATTTGGACTGATGTTTCAGTATCAGGTCTCGAAGAAAAATGATCAGACTTACAAAAGCTTGATTGTTTGCTGTGAAGTTTTCATGCTGTTCCACAAAGCAAAGTTAACTTACCGTCACATATACCCTGAACTCTCGGTTAATTAACCCAAACTTTACTTACTCGAGGTATGATTTGCTGGTTCCAAAAGCACTTTTATATAGTATAATACTGCATATTATATAACTACAAAGAGTTCAGTGTATAACTATTTTATTTATACATCACACATATGAATAGCTCTTAAGCAAACTAACCCTGGATCATCTCTTGATCTGGAGCAGCTTAAGTTCAGAGTTAGATGTTATGGCTACTTACATACCCTGAAAATTTCATCCATTTTTGGAACCAAAAGTTGAAATTATGTCACATAACCTGCTCTCTGGAACACCTCCATGACAAATGTTACTCAACTTAAAGATGTTTCATAAAGTCATAAAAATTATTAGTCAATCTATTGCTCTTACTAATATATATATGTGTGTGTGTTAGTGTGTGTGTTATTGGACTATTTGTAGGGTTCAGTCGATCTGTGGGAACCTGCTCTGAGAAACACTATGATTTTACAAGATCCAAGTAAAAAGGTTTAAAACGTCTCAAACACAAAATACAGCAGTAAAACGAGTTTCTTGATATGAAGATTAATCTCAGTGTTTGTTTGAACAACTAGTATTAATAGATTTAATAACATTCATCAAGATGCTTACTGTCAACACCAATTAACAAATCATTGTCTTATTTCAGTTTTATTCAAAATAAGATGGTAAAAAAAAAAAGACATGACCAATTTTTTACATTAGCTACACAAGTTTAACAAAACAAAAGTGATTGATATCCAAAGCAAGAGGGAAAGGTTTGGATCCACTGATACATCATCAATGTAACATCATAAATAAAACGATTCCAGCATTATGAGCAGTTCTGGAACATGTTTGAAATACATATCATGCAATAAGAGGATCTGAGACTAAAATTCACTCGAGAGCTTCACTACGGTCAGGAAAGAAGCAAACACAAGAGTGGAGCAATGCAGGGGACGATCCAGACGTTCTGGACCGGAGAGAATCAGGACTGACTGAAGAGGTTTGGTTTGTGTGAATGTTTGCGAGTGAAACTGCTGGGATCCGTTAGGCCGAGTAATCCTGCAGAATCAAACATTATTTTATTAACAAAAGATTTCTCAAGCAGTAGGAAAACATCAGAATATGTAAATACTCTCATCACTGATTGGTCTGTAGTGACAGCATCATCAGAAATAAATTACTCTTTATTTACAAGTTATTCACATGTGTACGAGAGAAGTACATCTGAACTCACCGCTCTGGGTTTCTTGTTCATTTTCATGTCAAATCTGTAAGGAGAAAACAAACGAACCCCATCATGGTCAGATAAACGAATGAATCTGTTTAAACCCTTCATGCAACGAACTAAAACCCAACATGTCTATGAACTCCACAAGCATGCAGCTGAAAAATAAATGCAAAATCTGCGAATGATGAAGCAAGCAGCACAGCATTCATCCACGCGACATGGACGGCCCTACACAGTTAACGGACAGAAGACACGGGAGTGAGAAACAGGAAGTAAAATTGAGACTTACTCAAAGTCATAATCAAACATGCCAGAGGGGCTGAAGGGGGCAGCGTTAGGAAGGAAGAGAGCATCAGAGGTTAGTGCACTAGACCGACCAGCACATCAATCCCACAGTGGACTAGATGGGGTGTCAACACTTTATATACAGAT
>CM074306.1:8749221-8796721 GCA_037194245.1 Opsariichthys bidens
TATTGCGTTAGTCTCTAAAAAAGTAACTAATTGCGTTACTTAGTTACTTTTTATGAAAAGTAATGAGTTACATTACTTTTGCATTACTTTTTTCTCACCTGGGCTGGGCTTGCTTGTTTGTTTGTTTTAATAACAACAAAAAAAGTTCTATTTTTGGCAAATCTTAAGGCCCGATCACACTAAAACTGAATTGAATAAGCCTCAAACTGAAGGAAATGCATTTTTATGCCTGTGCAATAGAGGGCGCAGCTCAAACAAACCTTTCAGATGCTGCCATTCTGGATTGAAGAATAGGATACAGGGGAAGGAAGTTCAACACTAATCATTTCTAATATATAAAATATTATATCTTATTAGTATGGTTGAATTAGATCATTGACAGTCAGCTGTAAACACATTGGTTAATAAAGTGAGATTAAAAACATAAAGTATATTTGTGTAACTTAATATAGTTAATTATTACAGGTTTGTATAAAATTATTAGAGATTCCATTTCACTGTTTTTATTCATTTTAAGGAATACTGAATGTTTTCGTGCAAGTGAGATGAGTAAATACACGGAACTACATTTAGTCTAGAACTACAATAACCATCATGCTCACACAGCGAACACCTCTGACCTTCATTTCTCTCAACAGGTCGACAGGAGAGCTGTCAGTCAATAAATGTGAAAAAGTAATATTATTTCGTAAATTGGAAAAGTAACGCATTACTTTTCAAAGTAATCTGATTACATAACTCAAGTTACTTGTAATGCGTTACCCCCAACACTGCCCCTTAGTATAATAAAATAATATAGCTGCTTTATGATTGTCACATAAGTTGATCAAAGTTTTATCTCTGTGCAGAAGGAGACACTACTTGGGATTATCAGCACCACCTCTGATACCCGCCAAAGACCCACCCTTCCCCGGCCCGGGACACTATGATATAATGAACTACGATCGTTCAGCCAAACAGCTTGTGTCCAGCGCCGCCTTCCTGTCTGGGACAAACAGGTGGATACAGGAGGCCAAAGGACAGGACATACCTGGTCCAGGTAACTCTTACATCATCTTTGCTTCATTGAAAAATTATGCTTTTACTTATTCTAGCTGTAGCTGACTAAAGAGTTTAAACTTTTGTCATGTGACTATGCACTGAATATACTAAATTTCCTCCTCCCAGGTTTCTATGAACCCACGGTCCTTTCAAAGACATCATTTTTGTATAATCCTGCAAAAATGTGGATACCCACTTAAACTTTTAAGTTTTAGTAAAGATTTACTTATAGATTTGAAGTATTTGTGTGCTCTTATTTCATAAAATGTCAGTCCCAGTAAGATTATTATTTCTTATTATGATTTTTTTTTATATCAAATTCTTTGAATTTGAACTTCTACCAGACATGTCTGCAGTGATCTGATCGAATCAAAGCATTCTCAGAAGTGTAGAGCTGCTTTCTCAGTCTGACTCACGTCTGAACAGCTGAAAGTCAGAGCAGACACAGCTGAGCTCCAAACCCTTGATCCCTCAGCAGCTGATCCCGGACCTGCTGGATGGTGAACATGATGATGTGAGTGATGTGATTCAGCTGATCCTGGGTCAGTGGTGTGGTAAGCGGTAGGAGCAGCTGTTGTGGGACTGGAGGAGGGTGTGGAGGTCTGTGATCATCTGAACAATGCCAAAATCTATGAGAGGATTTCAGACGCTCATGACATGAAAATATCCTCAGTAGCTTCAGTGAATGACCTCTGCACAAGGTCAACATTTATGCAGTCTTCAATGTCACACAATCCTTCAGAAATTATTTTAATAGGTTGATTTGCTGCTCAAGAAACGTTTCTGATTATTATCAATGTTGAAAACTCTTTAATATTTTTGTGAAAATCGAGATCATTTTTTAAGGTTTCTTTAATGAATAATAAGTTTATTTACTTGAAATAGAAATCTTTTGTAACATTATAAATGTCGCTTTTGATCAATTTACTGTGTCCTTGCTGAATAAATGTATTTTTTTCTTCTTTTTTTTTAAATCTTTCTGACCTCACACCTTTTGATGGAAGTCTATATGCATTTTAAAAGCTTTAAAATAAGTCTACGGTATAGAGCTCTGTTTAAACATTTTGAAGTTGCATTATTTTTTTTAGGTCATTCAGGGCTGCATTTAGACTTTTTCATTTCTGAAATTTGAAATTTTGTGTTTTTTTCCTGTATGTATTTGTTGACCTGCTTGCCAGGTCACTGTTATGCGGTTGCTAATATGTTCTTCTGAGTGATCTGTGATGCTGTTCAGTTGCTAGGGCGGTTGCTAAGTGGTTACTTACTAGCCCAAGTCAAACGAGCCACCCTCAAGTCTCTGTCTGATTTTTAGACGGCCCCTTAATGTAAGCCTGCGAGAATATTACACCCAATTTTACATTTGACAAAATCTGAATCTGACTAATAGTTTTTTTGAAGTAATTGCTCACCTTTCCTCAAGAAACAGGATTATTTGAGGTGTCATTCTGTATTCGATGCAGAACGAGTTACTCATTTTAATTCTGAGGGTTGCTGGTTTTTCATATCTGAGCCTTTTTTCAGCCGTTAAAAATACCCAAATGATTACAGATATATGCATTGTCCCAATTGAAAGCTTTTTAATAAGAATTTCTTTGCTTCATTCAGTACCAGATCTAGCTGTTGAAGTATTTTGAGTAAGAGTGCAGAAATGCAGAATGTTGTCCACCCATCCCGTATGTCGCCTGTTGGTGATATCTCAAACCGCGCAGCTGTTCGGACCACCCCCATCAGCAGCTGTGAATATATTCAAATGCTGACCTCACCATTGTCTGATACAGCTTCTCTTTATTATGTGCGTATCATACAGAATTCATGATCTTAGCTGATGAAGTGATGTTTTCGAGAACGAGCATGCTTTTGACCAACATGTTATTGTACATCACTTGTGAGGGATCGGCTGTGATGTGGTTTCCAATTCTTTCATCATTTACTCACCATCAAGTTGTTCCAAACTTGTATGAATGTCTTTCTTCTACTAAACACCAAAGATGATATTTTGAAGAATGTCGGTAACCAAACCCCATTGACTTCAATAGGATGGGGGAAAAAACTATGGAAGTCAATGAGGACCATTGACTGTTTGGATACCGACAGTCTTCAAAATGTTTATTTCTAAGATGAATCATTTGTAAGTTGCTTTGGATAAAAGCGTCACCTAAATGTAAATCTGTTGTGGGGTTTGGGGAAGTCCAATGTGGACCAACCTGACCTCACTCTCACCTACGTTGACTCAACAAAGCCTCTTTTATCACATCTGAGCCATTCTCCATGGCAGCGAGACATAACTGAGGAGATTGGACGGGTTCGCAGTGAGTGCGCCATCACGCCTGATACACATCCCCAGGGTCCTGCGCTGTACAGATCTCAATTGTTTAACTCATGACTGATTGGATCTACATTTATCTCAAAATACCCACAAGCATGGACTGAAAGCAGTCTGAGAAAACTCTCCGCCTGACTGCGTTGCATGCACATTTTGACCTCTGCATTATTTTCATGTCTGCTTTAGCTGCATAAACACTGCATGTCTTTTTTACCCATTTGATTTTGTTTTGGAAACACAGATGACTCACACAAATGTAAGTGGCTTAATTCGGTTATGCTCCTCTAGTTTAGTGCTGGTATTGTTGGCTGGGTTATATCGGTGGTACCAGATGGCTGATTTGCTGCATGCTGCTTTAATGGCCTGATTTCAACTTTTAAATGCTCTAGTTAAAGTATTAAATAAGACCAGACTCGCAATGGCTTACACATGACTCAATCCAGTGGGAATCGTAATGACATTTCCAGCAGTCTCTGACTGGTGTGCACTCAGTTTGAAGGTCTGAGGGTCTGTGATTGGTGCTGTATCAATTATAGTTCAGGCCTTGGACATAACTCTATTCTTGCAACATTGTTTGAATTAAATCTAATTTAATGTGATTTAATGGTTTTTTTTAGAGAAATAATAAGGTTATGTTATGTTAAGGACCTGGTACTTAAATATGTGTATGCAATTTTAATTTATTATTTTGAGATATAATGGACATAGATATAAAAGACCCTCATTTCCTTCGCTGGGATCATGTAGAGCCCTTTGAAGCTGCATTGAAACTGTAATTTGGACTTTCCACCTGTTGGTCCCCATTGCAGTCCACTATATGGAGTAAAATCCTTGAATGTTTCCTCAAAAACCTTAATTTCTTTTTGACTGCAGAAACAAAGACATAAACATCTTGGATGATGTGGGGATGAGTAAATTATCAGGAAATTTTAATTCTGATATGAATTAATCCTTTAAGAGCAATCTTTATTATTTTGTTTTTAGAGAACTATATCTATGCTACATAAATCAGATGTCGCACAGATATAAGATCCTAATCGTTAACGTCTTTAATACGTCCACTAGATGTCATTTGAACGTCTGAAACGGACGTATATTTGATGTATTCCAGATGAGCAAACACCCTAAAAAATACGTCTCCCAGAAGTAAACGCGCACATCATACAGACGTCTCTGCGACGTATTTGTGCTATCTGGGTAAAAGACTGACCTGGAGCCTTTGTGTAAAAGAAGTAAATGAGCAACACATTCATTTTATATATATGTATGTAAATATAGGCCTACAGTATAAATAATCATATATCATAATCAGTTTTAAAACTAAAGACTTAGACACTGCCAAATCACCCCACAACCTGCTAACATCTATCTAAAAGGTGGGCATTTATTATATATTATTTAGGTGCTACTGATTAAGATACTAAGCATTTTTAATTAACAGCTGTTCAGATAAATATATTTATTATGTATCTTGCGTTTGCAGGCCCACCAGCTCATAGTGTACATTGAATGACTTCCAAAATATGGGATCCACCTCAGTTTTCCAGTGGGACGCATTAGAGGACGTCTGCCTCCATCCCTCTGCCGCAGATCCAGCTTTTAGAAACCAGGGGGAGCCAAAATGAAAAAAATGACAAGCCTACATTTTTCTTCATAGCACTTGAGAAGACTCCAGAATTTTCCTTCGTTTATTACCGTGAATTAAACATATAAAACTCAAAAATAGTGTATATAAACATGAGCATCCTTTTTAAAGGTGCTAACTGTGTGTCAGAGTCCCCCTCCAGGTGAATGGTGCGGTCCGGTGGACAGGCAGAGACCGTCCCGCATAGAGCGGCTGTATTCAGCGAGCGGCTGCTGTGCGGTGGGCAGGGCCCTGGACCTGGGCCCCCCTCTTCTTCTATCTTTAGTTTTCACTGCTGAGATCACACAATTCAGTGGGAATAGCGAATCTGATCTATCATCGATCGTTTTTCTCTTTTAATAGAGCTCAACTGTTTGTTATTGATCAGATTTAAAGGGCCACTGCATTCGGGTGTGTTCATAACTGGGATTTCCTCTTTTTACGCGTATCTTTTGGACCCCGTAATGGAATGACTGACTACAAACCATGAACAAAATGGAGAACAAGGCTCTAGAGAGCAGCTTTGAAGAAAAACTGACGCTGTCGGACAAAGGTATGTACAACTGAAATGAAGAAATACGAACAAAATGTCCACGAAACCCGGGTTGTCAAAAGACGTTGACTATTTCAAGGGAGTCTTCCTATTTAAACCCAATGTCAATCATTTTGAAGTGTTTACATCTTTTATGACACTATTCATATGTTAAAGGGGGTTAATGGAGCTTTTTTGTGCCACCTGTCATTAAGAAATCGATAAAAGTAGCGGCTCAGTTGCGCGTGACCTGGATAACGGCTACTCGCGTTTCTGTGAGGAAAATTTGTCGTGTAATGTCGACGCTGTGAATTTGTTATGACTAACATGATTTGAGCAGTTAGTATATTCGTCGTTTTGTTCATTCGATCATTACTGTATTCCCAGAAGAAAACCATCAGTGCGTTTATTTACTATTAAAGAGGGTTCACAGGTTTAAGCGCAGTCCCGGTGTGCGCAAAAACAGCCACGCGCACGTCCCTATACCCTCTACCCATCTATTACAGTAATTATTCAGCACCAAATGAATGCTCTCAGGTTTTTCGTTGTTGCCATTATGATTAAAACCCTCTTATTGCTTTATGAGATAGCAGTCAATGTGATCCTGCGATTAGAAACTGCAAAAAAAGTTCTTAATCAGTATTTTTATATTGTTTGCCTGTAAAAATGTGTAAACATCCTTAAAACGAGATTCATTTACTTGAGATGCAAAATTGTTATTGTGGGGTAAGAAAAAATATTATTACTAATGTTTATAGAGTCTTCATTTCATTTCATTTTGCTTCTAAATTAAATTGAAGAATTATCGTTTTTAACATTTTTGTTATTTTTATATTATGTCCATATTTTTTTAAATAATAATATTCATATTAATTAATTGAATACGAAAACAAAGATACAGGTTAAGAAAATTATTTATTTATTTTTAAAAATATTTATGAACATACATTTGGACTAGGCTAATTTTCTTTTCATGAAAGAGAGAAATTCATTTATAATTGTGCATGGATCATGTTTAAAATGGATTCTGTCGTATAATTATATATCTGAGATTTAAACCCAGAGGTTGCAGGTTCAAATCCCATAAAATGTGAATCATAAACGGCTATTGTGTCCTTGAACGAGGCGTTTAACCCCAGCTTTATGCACTGTAAGCAGTTTTGAATGAAAGAGTCTTCCAAAATAGGATGCAGTCTCTTAGGAATCCTCTCGTAAATCACCTTTAATGGCTAGGTCAGAGCTTCCAGATGTGTGCTTAGTTACAGGTAGACAAGCGCCAGTGGATCAGTGAGTGTTATGCTAAGAAAAAATAGTCATTATCTCACAAAATGTTAGTTTGAGCAGCACATTCCTGTCGCTTGGTATTTTAGACTGGTGGATTTAAAATGTAAAATTCAAAAAAGCTGTTTTGAACTGGCATACCACACTTGTGCGGTCCTAAATTATAATAATGCGCAAACGAGGAGTGATCTCAGTACTGTAAATGCATTCCTATGTGATGACTGTGTTAAAAACAGACGTCATATCTTCATTTTTGACCTGGGCCAGGACAGCCAGCAACCTTCAAGATGAATTTTACATTATAAAGCATTATTCTGCCACTCTTCCAGCTCTTTAATAACCTCCTTTTTAAAGGAGCAGTCAGTTCTGATCTGGTTCCTCCCACGTTTTGTTCTGGTATCCGTATTCACATCCTGTGATTGTAAAGCTGATCCCAGATCGGTGGCAGATGTGTGTCTGACGCCTTGGGCTGTTTGAGTCACGGACAGTAGTGTGGTTTATTATCAGCTCTGATGGAGGCCTCGTCCTGCAGTCTGAGGCTCAGAGAGAGCATGAGAGAGAAACAGGTCAGCGAATCCAGCAACATTGATTGCTTTGTAGTGAGTGTTTTGGGCTCCGAACCAACACTCTTCAAGACTGAACTTGTTCAAAGGGACACTGTTTCCCCACAGATGAGACGGTCCGGCTCGCGCTACAAAGACTATCAGGTTTTCTCTTACTCACACTGGAAGACATTTTCTGTACTTCACATAGAGATTCCACTCGATGAGGTGGAACTTTATTTTGTACTATATCTTTGCTGTCTTGCAATAAGAACCAATAAGATTTTAGAGCCTTTCGAGAACCTTTAGGTCATAAAATTTTGAAGAGTAAGCCCAGATGAGAACATTTGCGAGGTTTATTTCCTGTAGGATTGAGTAATTGTTCGAACTGAAGTCTTTTGTCTGTGTTAGTAATGTATGACGTGCATATTCTCATTCTCAGACACTCAGGGCCAATGATGAAATATTTCCTGCTTTTTTTCTTTTCTTTTTTTCCAAGAGGTCTTAGAAGGGTTGGAAATTTCGATATCTAGCCAAAGTGGCCAGCTCAGCAGACTGCACAAGATTCTTGCGACAGGTTTCATACATAGAATTTCATAATAATATTACCCAACAGACTGCTATAAAAAAGCATGCTTTAAAATTATTGTCTACATTAAAACTTTAAAGCTTCCTTTAACTTTATTTTAATCATCTAAATTATTGTCATAACCAACATTTGCTATGATAATTATAGATCCAAATATAGAAACCCAATTTTTACTTCTGCTTTCAGTGGAAAATGTGAGTAGTTTGTGGCGTATCACCACATTTTGTATGATTTTATATTGCATACATCATGGCAGTCGGTGTCGTCCACGAGTAATCGTGACTGTTTTCCAACATAATGTTGTTAAATACAAGTAGACCAAGTAATGAGGGGATGACTTCTATTTCTGGAGCTTTTTTGGCAAGAGCTGTGTGTCATAACCGTGTGGGAAGACGGAAAAGGAAAGGGAGGAAGAAGGAATAGAGAGAGGAGGGAAGCAGCAGTATGGAAGGATTTCATTTGAATGTGTGATGTTTGTTTCCAGAGACCTGAATCTGAAGTTTTATGTGGGCGGAAGAGCAACAAGATGAGAGGAAAAAAGACAAGAACTGGAGAGAGCTATTAAATTTGCCCGGAAACAGCTTGGATTTTAGTGCTGTATAGGACATTGTATGTTTTCTAATATGATTAATTTTAAGAACTTTATGGGATAGCAACCATTCAGACCACCTAACCAAACAGAAATGTATTGTTGTTATCCACAGTCTTAAGAAATGTTTTCAGTTCCTCTTTATGGGAGTTTTTTTTGGTTGTATAGTCTTCTTGCATTGCAAAGTAAAATATTGCTTTTCATTACATTCTACAGATCAGCATTTTGCTTTCTGAGTTCTTAAAAACACTAGTATATAGTATAATAATTCATGGTTAAAGGGTTAGTTCACCCAAAAATGAAAATTTTGTCATTATTTACTCATGTAGTTCCAAACCTGTAAGACTTTCGTTAATCTTCGGAACACAAATGAAGTTATTTTCAATTAAAGCTGAGAGATTTCTGTCCCTCCATAGACAGCTATGTCAAAAACCACTCTGACGCTTCAAAAAAATCATAAAGAGACCTTAAAACTAATCATGAGAGGTTTATAACATAACATGAGAATGAATCTCATTGGTTCTCACACAAACATGATTGAGCTTCCGTTTATCAGTGAACTGGTGAATGTTTATACGTGAATAAAAGCCCAAATTCCATTTGTTCATCATATAAAGCGATCGAGTCTGCTCAATACATGATTATTAGTTTTATAATCTCTTTATGAACTTTTTGAAGCATCAAAGTGGTTGTGTAGCTGTCAATGGAGGGACAGAAATCTCAGATTTCATTGAAAATATATCTTCATTTGTGTTCTGAACATGAATGAAAGATGTTTCTAGAGGCCAATTTTTGCATTCTGCTTTAGTATGTAAGCATAGGAAGTTTAGGAAATGCCACATCCGGCTCTACAAGGACACTAGATATCTGGATGACCTGGATGTCCTTCTTTCCTCTTAGAACATCAAAAACAGACTTTTTAATGACCTCTTAATAACCTTAAGCAGCAAATTGGCAGATGATGAAGTCATTTCAACATGGAGAAACACCATAATTTGTACTTTCCACTCTGCGCTCTGTTTACCCTTAAGCTTATAATGATGAGGTTCACTGATGTTTAGATATCGGAGCCATTACTTTTTAAAAACCGACAGTGTGCACTATGAAATTAGAGATTAATCGTCTTAATTTGCAGCTCTGCTTCAAAGATGAGGTGTGGCGTCTGCAGAGCTGTGGAAGTCAGGATCACGTTTTTGTTGGCAAAACTGTTTTGTGGCAGCAGCTGAAATATAAACAAAGTAAGAATTATAGTGATTAGATCTCGTCTTCACTGTTGCACAATGACTTTTCTTGGCGGCAGGAAAACAGTGCAAATCTGTCTCCGTCTTACGTAAGCGGGGCGTGTGAATTCCTTTTGAGTCAAAACATGAGAAAACAGGATCTCCTAAAGGACGGAAGATTTTAGATGAACTGTAATGAATATGTGTTTACAACCATACAGATCTGAAAAGGAGGTCAATCTTTGAATAATTTCTGAATAATGCATTTTATTGTTGGTGTGCTGAGAGAATGTTTGTAAATGGTTATTATATATGCTAATTTATACAGAAACGCAGCTAATTTTTCTGTAATTAGACACATTGTTACATGCCCAGAGTCTAGTTTCCATTATATTCATGCTTGTGGCATTCTAGCAAACGTTACTCAGCACTTTCAGTTTATAGTACATTGGTTTGATTTCTTTCATCCTTTCCACAGACCAAAAGGGATTTTCCGACTTCTGTAAGCACATTAAACGATCTCCTAAACTTCTACAGAATAGTGGAGAATTTAAAAGTCTTGCTGGTTTTCAAAGCTTTCTGAGCTTTCTTCTGCTGTATAAATCCCCTGACATAGTGTTTTCTTTGTTGAACTGAACTTTTAGAGTTCACTCCAATGGTCTATGGGCTCTGTTTATTATTTAACGCCTTGTCTACAGAGTTGGTGGTCTCAGGAAGTATGTAGAATCACCAAAGTGTGGTTGGCGAGACTCTGGTGGGCCTGGACTATAAGACAAGAAGAATGATGGTCGAGCTTTAAAAATATTAAAAGCTTTGTTTGGAAAAACACAAAGCACAATGCCTAAAATTCCCCTTAACTGTGTCAATATTGAATGTATTTAATATTGATACATGTGTTTTGTTTTTGCACACAAAAAATATTCTCGTCGCTTCATAACATTAAAGGGTTAGTTCACCCAAAAATGAAAATTCTGTCATTAATTCCTCACCCTCAAGTCGTTCTACACCAGTAAGACCTTCGTTCATCTTCAGAACACAGATTAAGATATATTTGATGAAATCCAATGGCTCATATTTAAAACATATTTAGAACAGTTCATGCGAGTACAGTGGTTCAAGCTTAATATTATAAAGCAACGAGAAAAATTTCTGTGCGCCAAAAAACCCCAAAACAGTGACTTTTCAACAATATCTACTGATGGCTGATTTCAAAGCACTGCTTCGAAGCTTTATGAATCTTTTGATTTGAATCAGTTGTTCGAATCACGTATCAAACTGCCAAACTCATGTGAACTATTGAAATTGCGAAACATTGATGTAACGAAGGCTCGTTTACTGAAATCACGTGAGTTTGGCGCTCCGAACCACTGATTTGAAACAAAAGATTCGTAAAGCTTCATGTGTTTTGAAATCACCCATCACTAGATATTGTTGAAAAGTCGTTATTTAGTTTTTTTGTGCACAAAAAGTATTCTCGTCGCTTTAAAATATTAAAGTTGAACTCACATGAACTGATTTAAATATGTTTTAGTATCTTTCTGGGCATCTGAAATTGTTAATTGTCTTGCTGTCAATAGAGACTCACTGAACCATCGGATTTCATCAAAAATATCTTCATTTGTGTTCAGAAGATGAACGAAGGTCTTACGGGTGTAGAACGACATGAGGGAGAGGAATTAATGACAGAATTTACATTTTTGGGTGAACTAACCCTTTAAGGTTGAACCACTGCAGTCAAATGGACTATTTTAACAATGTCTTTACTACTTTTTTGGACCTTGAATGTTGGTAATTATATTGCCTTCTCTTGGGGGGATCAGAAACCTCTCGAATTTCATCAAAAATATCTTAATCTGTGTTCCAAAGATCAACGAAGGTCTTACGTATATGGAAAGACGTGTAATTAATGACAGAAATTTTATTTTTGGGTGAACCAACCCTTTAAGAAATGTCCACTGATGGTCATCTTCTATTGGTTCTTTAATTGCATCATTGCATAAACCCTATTTTGTAATCTTCATTTTTAAAGGCTGTAATAAAATCCCCTGAAAATCAATTCAAACAGGTTTATTTCTGACCCTGGTTTGTATAAGTTGTATATACTAACACAGTGTGTGTTAGTGTCAGATGCTGTTGTTTAGTGTATGTTAAGGCTGTTGGCATGAACTTGTGTTCATGTGTGATGCACATATAAAGTCTCAACTGGTTCACCAGCAGCTGTAGCCATCAGTGCGGATTTGACGAGAGACATGAGAGTTTAAGAAAGAGAAAACAGTCATTAGCATGTGCTCGTGTGTGTGTTCACACACCCTGTCCGTCGCTTGTCTCCAGTGTGGTCACAGGACAGGCCTACTAATATTAGCGCCACAGCTGCACAAGTGCGTTTCTACCCCTTTGCTCAACATTATTGCCGCATAACACTGATCTAGAAACAGCACTGCCACACCTTAAAGTGTTTCAGCAGTCGTAATATAATCTAAAACAGATGCTCTATGCAATTGCTAAGAGAAACATCTATTAGGATGTGGTGGGAGAGAGTCTGCAGCATGTGTCGTGATCTCAGATGGCGTTTCCTGCTGGGGATGAGTCACATGACTCATAATTTCTTGGGTTCTTTCCCTGATGTTCTCACATCTGCTTCTGGGGACCTTCAAAATGAATCTTCTATCGCCGCTGCATGTGCGGAGGCAGATTAACACTTTCCCTCAAGTGTGTCTGGATAGACCTGTAGGTATTTATAGACATGGTCATATGATGAAGGTAATATTAGCTGCTCTTCACACAACGCTGAATCATCTTCAGTTTGTATGTTTTAAATATCAAGTCATGGTGGCTTGGGTTGGCGGTGTCATTTCCTCTTTCATCTTGGCTTGGAAGAGACTCAGTCAAGGACGCAGGTTGTCCGTCCTCCATAAAATGACCTCAGTATCAAGTGGCTCCTAATGGAAGGAGCGTGCAGGGAATTACAGGGGCATTTCCTCTTAAACACGCTCTGTTTGGCTGCATTTAGACAATTACTTTTTATTTAGCAGGTACGTTGCTCTAAAAGCGGCTCACAGAGCTCTAATTGCAGGGTGCACCTGGAGTAATTTGATATTTCTGAGGCGATGATAAGATGTATTGTTCGATTTATTCATTCTCTTGTTTACGGAATCAAAACAACTGATGTCCAGAGAGCTGAACATCAGATTCACTAGTGTTTTCACAAATGTTGTGACTTTGAAGAGCCATTTTATACTGTGATGTGTGAGAGAGCCTCCACACTTCTGCCAGGATCAGCTTTTATGACCGGCAGCATCCGTTTGCTCTGTTTTACATATTTATATCTGTCCTCTTCTGCTTCAGTGCACTCAGAGACGGCTAGACGTGACATGGACATCCCTAAATAAACCCAGCTCTACACCCGTGTTGTACGTTTTCACATTTTTGCATGAATTTGAACAGCAGAGTATATGATTTTAGGCACGATCAAGACTAATTTTGGCTAACATGAATTTTGTTGTAAGGCAAAACATAACACATTATATTATTCGTTTAATCTCTTTTTTCTATAGATTTTAATTATTAATTGCATTTATCTTTTATTATGGTTAAAATCTAAATTATAAATATTTTAAAAATGATTTTTTTGAATACAAAATACTGCTTAAAAGTTCGATATTTTAAAAGATTTAATACTTTTATTCAGCAAGGATGCATGAAATCAAACGTGACAGTAAAGACATTTATGATTTTACATAGTATTTCTTTTTTCGAATAAATGCTGTTGAATCAAATCATGTATCTTAGTTTCCACAAAAATATTAAGCAGCACACCTGTTTTCAACATTGATAATAATAATAAATGTTTCTTGAGCAGCAAATCATCATATTAGAATGATTTCTGAAGGATCATGTGACACTGAAGACTGGAGTAATGATACTGAAAATTCAGCTTTGCATCACGGGGATAAATTACATTTTAAACTGTAATAATATTTCAGAATATTACTCTTTTTACTGTATTTTTGTCTTAGTCTTCTTACTAAACCTTGTTTTTTTGTCACATTTTACTCCACAGTGGGCTGTGATCCCATAACACCTTTCAGAATGGATTGTTTTCAATTCTTTTAAGTTCACTGCATTTTTTGTTACCTAATATTTATCACTGTGGCCTGGTTTAGTGACCACAATGCGGGCCGTGACACGGGTTGGACAGAGCTGAGAGCACTGCACTCTTATTGTTAGCAGAAAACATTAAACTAGTCAAAATATTCTTAGGAAATTTGTTGAACTTTTGGTGGAATTCTGCAGATGTTGGATTTGTTTAATAGTTGTGTGCACAGCTCTTCAAAATGAGCAAGGGATTTTTAAGGGGTCATTGTATACTCCTTACATACTTAATATTGTATATATTGTATTATGTTGCACTTATAAGTTTACAAAGACAAAATATTTCATTCTGTGCAATAGCATGCACCTAAATTATGTGTATAGCCTTCTTGTAGCTCTAACAGTAGAGTATGGCACTAGCAATGCCAAGGTTTCGGGTTTGATTCCCATGGAATGCATGAATTGAAATTGCTTAAATGTAATGTAAGTTGCTTTACATACGTTTAAATAAGCAGAAACGTATTAAGAAAGTGAACACATTCATTTGATTTCCCTTTGACATTTCATGGCCATGCCACTGAAGGCAGCTGCCAAAACATGCAGACGGATAGATATGGGTCACTGCACATGTAAACAAAGTCACCCTGCCGACATCCTTCACGTCTACACACATAAACACACACATTTTGAGCACGCGTATATACATTTCGATGCTCTTTCCATTAAACCACTCAAGGGGAGCTTTAATATAGAAGGATAAAAATCCTTTAAAACAGCTTATCTCATTTTTACCGATCTGAGGTCAGAGCCTTTTGGACGTTTGCTGAAAAACACCATAAAACAACTATTGAAAAATAGCATATAAAATACAATGTCTTTTGAGTATCATTGTGCCCCGAATGAGTTGATGTGTTTATTGATGATAATTATTTCTAGACGACTGACCTCGACAATCACACACCAAACAAGCATGAAGCGTCTCAGCAGGAGATCAATTAGCAAATGATGCAATATAGCGCGTACGGCTGTCGCGGTTTAAAGCGCTCGCCATTGTTTATGTCTGTAATCGGAGCAACCGTTCAGGCCGCGTGGTTGTCGTTGTTGGATTGAGAATTATTTTCGTGTGTCATGAGCTGTATAGTTTGAAGAACAGCTTTTAGTCGTGAAGTCAGCCTTGCCCTACAATCTCACAGTCATATATCAAGGCCGTTTCTGAGTTTCCTTTTGTGCAAGTGTCTGACTTCATTGAGGGGGAGAGATGTAGAGGGATGTTAAAATATTAATGGTGTTTGGATTATTCCAGCTCTCCTAAGTGTGTGTGTGTGTGTGTGTGTGTGTCAATGCAGATGTGGGTAACCCAGTTTATGCGGCATGTTGATCTGCAGACAGATTGCTGCCACTCCACTGAATCCTTCAAAGAAACCTAAGAGAAACATGTAATTCTGTATTTCTGGAGCTGTGAATCTTGCTTTTAAGTTATCTTAAATGTTATTCTTAACCACATCACATCACAAAGACTCTAGAACAATACAGATGTTCAGTAGACATGTAGAAACAGGTGTTTTGGTTTAGGTAGCAGTGATTTACTGCAGAGTTTATTCTTTGTTTTAAAGTAGACGGTCTGTTTTTGTATCAGGGCTACTGAAACGCTGAGATCTTTACCATGTCAGGAGCAGCTATCGGTGCTCCAGCTTTGTTTGGGACGTCAAATATACACAGTTTGTGTTGTTTATTCTTACTGTGTCAAAAGTATAACTGGGTCATTCTCAGGAAATGATGCAGTTTGTTCCTGAAATTTTCAGGAAGATTATTTATAAACTGTTTCTAAACATTTACCAGAAAATCCTTAGTATTCAGTTATATTATTTAAGCTCATAATTTGAATAGATATTGGAGTAAATTCTGGTAGTATCATTTTGTGTGCCTTGTTGTAATTGAAAAATATTCATTACCAACACTACCATTCAGAGTTTGTAAGATTTTTAAGTCTTTTCTGTTCACAAAGGCTGCATTTATTCGTTGAATACAGTAAAACAGTAATACTGTGAAATATCTATTTTTAATATCTAAAAATAGGAATTTATTTCTGTGATCAAAGCTGGATTTCCAGCATCATTACACATGCCGTCACATGATCCTTCAGAAATCATTCTAATATGCTGATTTGCTGCTCAAGAAACATTTCTGATTATCAATGTTGAAAGCATGATATATTTCGATGATTGTTTTATATCTTCGATGATCAGAAAGTTCAAAGCAGCATATTTGAAATAGAAATATTTTGCATTATTATAAATGTCTTTACTGTTTACTGTTCTTAAAAAAAGCAAGCATATAACATGTTCGTCTCATGCTTTCATACAGTACGTGTCTTTAGACTTAAAAACAGTCTAAATTTGCAAATATTACTCCATCTTACACCACATTTTTCACAATCAATATTTTTGTTCTTTGTGCCAAAAAAATCTGTAAAAAACTGATCAATAGTTTTTTCCCTCCACAAGTATGTAGGCTTATGAAAGATTGTAAGAAAAACATGAACCATTTTTTTTATGTCTTTTGCATCTTTATCTAATCAATAGTACTAAATCTGTCAAATATTGTGACTCAGGTCAGCATCTTGTTAATTAGATCAGCAGTAAGTCAATTGGGACACAAACAGGGGTCAGTGATCCATGAGGAAAGACTGAAATGAAGTTTACCAGATGCAGGACACTTACAATTAAATTAGCAATACGTATTTGTGGCATTTTCAAGTGTAAACAGCAGAAGAAATATTCTCTCTGTCTCTCTCTCTCAGTCTCTGCCCTCGTTTAGCTCCGCCGCGGCTCTCCGACGGTCATGTGCCCGCGTGTGCAGAACACAGACGCCCTGTGCCGTGTTGTGCTCTGTTGCCATCCACACAGACAGTAGAGACGCATGCCGCACATGCCTGAGGTCCATCTGACCCAGATCCACTGAGCCTTGTGCTCTTCCCTCTGCTATGGACGGGCCACTGACCCACTTCACACCATTGTGTCTGTAAATCCCTTCACACTAATGCAAAAAACACTGAACTGTGTGCATTTAGCTGTATATTTAAAGCACCTCAGAGTTTTTCCTACCACATGTAGGAAAGGACAAAACACAAATAGATCTTGTTAATGTGTTGATTCTTTTTTCTAGATAGAAGTGAGATTAAATTGAGAGCAAATGGATGCATCTCCACTAGAGTTTCAGAAGAGATCTCAAATTGTGCTCATTTTTGCGCAATTTCAGTATGTATATTTTCAAACGTTTTTCATAAAAATAAGAGTAAGTTGTCTCAGTTATGTATTTTATAGTCTCACAGTATGTCATTAGTTGTCAAATTTATATTTTTATTCTCCTAAAGGAATTTTAGGAGAAACGTCCCACAGAACTGACATTTGGCCTAGAACACTGTGTTCGGTGCCATCCAATTTGAAATGGGGACTATAAACATTTAGGTTTTTCATATTTTCCATCACAGTGTTCTCTCCATATTTAGGATTATTTACTGCCTTTAGTCACTGCCTACAATGCACTTCTGCTTCACTGGAAAATGAAAATAACTCTTGGAATTTATGCACCTGGGAACAATACAAGTTGACATAATTATGACTAAAAGTTTGCTAGAAGTATTTCCTACTAAATCACGGCTGTCAAGCGCTTGTCAAGACTGGTGGGAGTGGCCTTGGATGGCAACATGCCCAGTGCATTATGGGTGTTGAAGTTTTCCTACCTATCTAGCAAAACGGAAGACAAGAGCCATTTTCTGTCTGTTTTCTCTAGTCATGTAGCATCAATTTAAAAAATGTCAGTGCATTTCATTGAATTATTGAAGTATCCCTTTGATTTAAGAACAGTTTTTTTAGAGACTTGCTCAGATGCCGTACTTCTGTTATATTTTTAGTTGAAAAAGGGCCATATTTTGTGGTGCCTCTTTAAGGAATGTGTGCTTTTACTTTTTAGACTTCTGCTTTTTACCTGGTGGATGAATGAATTTTGGACAGGTAGAATAAAATCGTAGACTTACACTGAAGGAGTACTAAGTAACCATATATTATAGTTTTTGTGAATATTTTGCATTAGCTTTTATTTATTTATATGTATGTATATATATATATATATGTACATATATATTTATATGTATATATATCTATATATACAGTACTGTGCAAAAGTTTTAGGCAGGTGTGAAAAAATGCTGTAAAGTAAGAATGCTTTCAAAAAGAAACTTGGTAATAGATTATATTTATCAATTAACAAAATGCAAAGTGAGTGAACAGAAGAAAAATCTAAATCAAATCCATATTTGGTGTGACCACCCTTTACCTTCAAAACAGCATCAATTCTTCAAGGTACACTTGCACAAAGTCAGGGATTTTGTAGGCATATAGTTAGGTGTATGATTAAACAATTATACCAAACGGGTGCTAATGATCATCAATTCAATATGTAGGTTGAAACACAATCATTAACTGAAACAGAAACAGCTGTGTAGGAGGAATAAAACTGGGTGAGGAACAGTCAAACTCAGCTAACAAGGTGAGGTTGCTGAAGACAGTTTACTGTCAAAAGTCATACACCATGGCAAGACTGAGCACAGCAACAAGACACAAGGTAGTTATACTGCATCAGCAAGGTCTCTCCCAGGCAGAAATTTCAAGGCAGACAGGGGTTTCCAGATGTGCTGTCCAAGCTCTTTTGAAGAAGCACAAAGAAACAGGCAACGTTGAGGACCGTAGACGCAGTGGTCGGCCAAGGAAACTTACTGCAGCAGATGAAAGACACATCATGCTTACTTCCCTTCGCAATCGGAAGATGTCGAGCAGTGCCATTAGCTCACAATTGGCAGAAAACAGTGGGACCCTGGTACACCCATCTACTGTCCGGAGAAGTCTGGTCAGAAGTGGCCTTCATGGAAGACTTGCGGCCAAAAAGCCATACCTCCGACGTGGAAACAAGGCCAAGCGACTCAACTATGCACGAAAACACAGGAACTGGGGTGCAGAAAAATGGCAGCAGGTGCTCTGGACTGATGAGTCAAAATTTGAAATATTTGGCTGTAGCAGAAGGCAGTTTGTTCGCCGAAGGGCTGGAGAGCGGTACACGAATGAGTGTCTGCAGGCAACAGTGAAGCATGGTGGAGGTTCCTTGCAAGTTTGGGGCTGCATTTCTGCAAATGGAGTTGGGGATTTGGTCAGAATTAATGGTATCCTCAATGCTGAGAAGTACAGGCAGATACTTATCCATCATGCAATACCATCAGGGAGGTATCTGATTGGCCCCAAATTTATTCTGCAGCATGACAACGACCCCAAACATACAGCGAAAGTCATTAAGAACTATCTTCAGTGTAAAGAAGAACAAGGAGTCCTGGAAGTGATGGTATGGCCCCCACAGAGCCCTGATCTCAACATCATCGAGTCTGTCTGGGATTACATGAAGAGAGAGAAGCAACTGAGGCTGCCTAAATCCACAGAGGAACTGTGGTTAGTTCTCCAAGATGTTTGGGCCAACCTACCTGCCGAGTTCCTTCAAAAACTGTGTGCAAGTGTACCTAGAAGAATTGATGCTGTTTTGAAGGCAAAGGGTGGTCACACCAAATATTGATTTGATGTAGATTTTTCTTCTGTTCACTCACTTTGCATTTTGTTAATTGATAAATATAAACTATTAACATGTCTATTTTTGAAAGCATTCTTACTTTACAGCATTTTTTCACACCTGCCTAAAACTTTTGCACAGTACTGTATGTATATATATATATATATATATATATAATTTTAGTTTGATTTGTAGTAATTAGTTATGTGCTTTTAGTTTAATTATTAATTTTGTATTTTATTTTAGTTCAAATTTTGATTTCAAATCTTGCCACCTACCCATAGCAACACATTCCAAATCTAATTTACACCTTGTATTAAGATGTGTTTTGGTCGATCGGATCACGAGTGGATGACGTTAAATAAACACAGAAGTAAACAGGTTCTAAAAAGTTTTGAGTTGGTCCATTTTTGACCAATTCCAGAGGTAGTTGAAAAGACATTCGTAGTGTTAACGCTTATGTGGTCGAATGCGTTTGAACAGTCACAAAAGACTGGGAACCTAATGGAAAGTGTGCGCTAGCCAGACAGGATTTAAACTTTTATCGGCTGAAGACCCGAGTTTGGTTTGAAAAACATACCAAGCACAATGTTCTCTCACCATTCCTGATTTCTGACACGCACTCACCATGTTCGGCCAGTTCGGTTGTCGCAGAAATGAAAGCTGCTGCTCTCAATATGTTTTTCAGTCATCTTCGGTGCGTTCATGTGTAAATTGCGCAATTTTATTTTATCCATTGCACTGAAAGATCTGAAAAAAAGCCCATACATTTACCCGCCCATAGACCGTCCTCTCAAAGAAATCAGGACAGAAGCGGTCGAAAATGACAAAAAAAAAAACAGATCAAAACGTGAGAATGTGTCTCCCTCGTCTACATGTGATCTGATCGACCAAAACAAACACATCTTAATACCAGGTGTAAACAGGGCCTTTAGGAACAACATAGCAACACCATGACAACCACCCACAACCCCCTATCATTGTGATGAGTTTTGCATGAAAAGATATAGATTTGTTCTTATGACATTTCTTGTCTCATATTTATTTTTATATATTTGAAAAGAGTTTCAGCTCCTTTTATGGCTGATGAGGGATTGTGGGGTCTATTTTTGCTTCGAGCGAGAGGTGAAACTCGATCTGGCTGTAATGGACCTGACAGATCTGTGTCTGCCCGTCACGTGAACTTTTATACTGAAACGCAGGTGTCTGCATGTTTAGCTCGCTGCGGTCAGATCTGCTGAAGCGGCGATGCCCCCTGCTGTGACTATAGGACTGCCCTCATGAATCACATTATCAGGGTGAAGATTCCTCCTTGTGGCCTATTCTCTGAAACACCAAATGTATTGCAACAGGTCTGGGAGATCTTCCTCTTTTTTTTGCCACAAAGGCCAGACCTCTCGTCACTGTAGTGAGGATTTCCCTTGCTGTATCTCAGATGATCTGCCTAGACACGTCCTAATCCCTTTTTATGCTTTGGTCTCGGGTTTTACTGCTGTTTTTGTCTCTTTGTCCCTCTGCCCAAACATTGTCTCATCCCTGGATCACATGCAATGTTTTTCTTTCTTTTTCAAGCTCCCAAAACTTTGGCATTTACCTCTTTTCTACATTTTCCTCTAGTACATCTTGGGAGGTTTCGTATTTGTTCCTGTTGCCATGCTGATGGGTTAATGAGACAACATCAGCCATTATAATTAGCACAATGAATCATTATAATACAGTGCTGCTGAACTTGCATTGCCACCTCAAGGTTGTGCATAATTAATTTTCAATAATTCAACTGTCTTTCATCAATTATTCTTTACATAATATCACACCCCTCTTTTTACTATCCAATCAAATCCCGGTCAAATTTATTTCACACTGTTTATTCTGATTCTTATAACCTGTTTTATAACCTAAGCCACCAAGACAAATCAAATCAAAGGGGGAAATGAAACTTCTCACTTAGTTTACATAAAATTGGAATCAACTTTGTGTTTTTTTTTCTGATAGAAATTGTGATTGAAAATGTCTTCTTTTTTTTTTTTAGGTCTTATATAGGGCTACACAATTTGGCCCAAAGTGTTGTGATTATATTTTAACATGGCCATAGCATAATAATTGTAATTAATCAATTATTATATTTGAATTAATATTAATAATAAATAATACAAATATTAAACAAAATAAGAAATATTACTATTGTAATATTTAACTAGTCTTTAAGAAAATAATATAAATGATTATAATTTTATTTTATGTATTACAGTAAAACTGAAAAATTACAGTATTCATTTTTTAAATTTCTTAAAAATCATTGAGCTTTTATTTTGGCGGTAAACCACAGGGAGCTCTAAAGCTTCTTTTTTGTTTCAGTTTTTTTTTTTCGATTCAATGCTGGATTTGCACAAAAGATTAACATGACGGCACATGCTGGTCGATGAGTTGAATCAACTCCACAGCAACTACATAAATGTATCCACTGACCGTTCAGAAATGTCCAGTTTCATTCTAAAAGTTGTAACTTCTTCCTGAGTCTCTCCATCAGTGTCGACTCCGGTTTTAACACTTTAAGGCTGAATGCCGTTACTGACAATCCTCATTTTGTCTGCGTGAGATTCTCCAGCTTTGTTGTTGTTCAACAACCAAAGCACAAGCTGTTAAAGCTCCGCCCTCTTCTGGAACGGGCGGGAGCAGCAGCTCATTTGCATTTAAAGGGACATACACAAAAATTACATGTTTTTGCTCACACCCAAATAGAGGCAAATTTGACAAACTATAATAAATGATCTGTGGGGTATTTTGAGCTGAAACTTTCTGAAAATTCTGGGGACACCAGAGACTTACATTTTCTAAAATATTATAATATTTTTTAGGTCATTATTATAGGTCTTTGTTATAAGTCATTATATTATTATATCATTATAGGTCCCCTTTAAACATATGGTTGGTAATTACGCTCATTCTGTGGAAGTCTAATAGATCTAAACGCATAATTGGAAATCATAACTAAACAGGCTGCACTTGTTTTCATGAGGAAGATTTGAAATTTGAACTGTTGACTTTGGCGGTCAGTGGCCGTCCTGAAAGATTTCCAGATACATTAAATCTCCATCCTAAATTTGCATTATTTAATAACAAATCAATGTCTGATTATTATATTTCACATCTAACATGCTTTATGTACCAGCCTAATTGCTTCTGTGAAGTACTAATTAATTCCATCTCCAAATTAGAGTAATTTAGCATCAGATTAGAGGGAGCCTATCTGTTTAACCACAAGAAAAATGACACACTCTCAGTGTCTTTCCGGGACAGATGGTGTTTCTTTGTCAACGCAGACAGTTTGTTCCCCTTGGTCTCAATGTTGAGAAGCTGCCCTGCTGCTAACCTTTACAGACTGAACATGGGAACTTGACTCCCTCTAAAAAGATCACAGAGGGGAAGCTAGGACTTATCCTTGGACTTTGATGTGTGGCAAAATGTTTGTAAGGGGTCGAATTGCTAATAGTGCACTTTATTTTCTGGCATATGTTTTACTCGGAGTTATTTACAGTAGCAAAGCTCAGTGATTGTCTCTTTCCACTTCCAAACAGCAGTTGCTTCTGTAGGCAGTCAAGCTTTTTGTCTTCCTGTCATGAGGTCTGCCCTAAGAAGATGACAGCTGCGCAATCAAAGACTGAAACCTCATCGAACTCAGAAACAACTGGAGAAACACAGACGTGCCGTCTAATCAAAACAGGATGTTTAGACCCACGCTGACCTCATGTTTACCCCATGAGGTCAGAGGTCAAGATGCTAATCAACTGTTTAACATTTAAATAATGATTTTGGTCTATGTGTGACACAATAGATATGATTGACTCAAGGTCAATGGTCAATTTTACTCAATTTCAATGGTCAAGTATTTAGTTAAGGGGGGTGGGGGTTGCAGTAGGACGTTATAGATTTGACAGGAAGTAAAGTGGCAGAGAGAGGGAGACGGGATAAGGAATGGTCCACGAGCCGGGACTCGAACTTGGGTCACCTGAAGCTTTCCGGAGTGCTTCTCACGAGGCTGTTGGCTCCGACTACAATACATTTCTCCGACTACAGTCAATTTTAATTTGCAAATTCTTAATTTGCATAATTAATCTTGCATACCTATCATGTTAACATGAAATTGACTATATTTCTGATACAGAAATATTGAATCATTTCTGGTATTCAATGTTTTCAAACATTTTTTCTTGGAATATCCAGTTTCACTTGGAAATATGTCACATTACGGAAGAAAAAATGGTTCCACTTGCGGTTATTCCTCATGAACCCAGGTTGGGAGACTCTGATATAAGCTATAATTTTGCTATGGTTCTAAAATTATTTATTTATTTGGAAAAAGTAACTTGAACATTTTGTAGTAAATTTAAAAGTAATGCGTTACTTTACTAGTTACTTGAAAAAAAGTAATCTGATTACATAACTCATGTTACTTATTGTAACAAGGTTAGTGTTCAGAAGGAGGCAGGAACTGGCGAATGTAATGTAATTATAGAATAAACAAACACAAAACGAAAGTAAAGCGGCAGCCCCTTACCAGGGCTGGGCACTTTTAAAATGTATTTCACTACAGATTACAAAATATATGCGTAAAAAAGTCATTTGTAACATATTTCGTTAGATTACTCAAGTTTAGTAACTTAATCTAAATACTTTAGAATACTTTGGAATACTAATAATTGTGGAACAAACACAAAAAAGGTTATTGCAAGTTTTTATCTCACAATTTTTTTTTCCTTAGAATTGTGTGATATAAAGTAGCAATTGCGAGTTATAAAGTCAGAATGATGAGATATAAACTCGCAATATTGAGAAAAGTCAGAATTATAAGATATAAACTCGCAATATTGAGAAAAGTCAAAAATATAAGATATAAACTGACAATATTGAGAAGTCAGAATTATGAGATATAAATTCGCATACTAAATTCACAATCGCAAGAAAAAAATTTAGTATTGCAAGTTTACGTCTCCCAATTCTGACTTTATAACTTACAATTGTGAGTTTAAATCTCGCAATTCTGAGAAAAAGAAATCCGAATTGTGAAATGCAAACTCAAAAAAAAAAAATTGTGAGAAAAAGTTGCAGTGACCTTTTTTACAATTATAAAATGACTCAAACAACTATCACAAAACTTGAAAACAGTCAAAAACATGAAACTTAAATTTTTTAAGACGGTCAGAGTCAGAGAATCACCAATTGCTGTTTAAATGACATTAAAATTCAAAGTAATCACTTTGGTAATCTAAAATACTTTTCAGATGTAACTGTAATCTAATTACCACCCATTTAAAATGTAACTGTAAATACATATCTAAGTTACTTGCATTTCGTTAGTCCCCAACCCTGCCCCTTACAGACGACTGCCACACATACATAAACAAAACATAACATAAACGTCCCAGCCCTGGTCCTCTCTCATCCTTCACTGTCATCACAACTCTCGACCCAGCCATTGTTTCTTCATGTAGCCATCATTCAGCTGTGTTACAGATTGGAAATGTTTTTTTGTTAGATATACTGTCTGTTTGAAAGCGAGATGAAGCTGTTGACTTGAGACTACCAGCTCTTTAATTGCCCTTCAAATTGCCTCTCCAGAGGGTTTCGCTGCTCCCGCAGACCTTCAAAGTGTCTGAAGCTCTTTTCTACATCTGATATGAAGAGAATAAACATATTTAGTCAGCTGTTAAATGAGCGGTCACTACTGATCCTGTTATTTAATTAGATTCATGCCACGATTATCTAAACTCATCTGAAGGGCCACCGTCATGGATGTCTACAGTATTGCATTCAGTTAATCCTTCAGAAGCCACTAAATCCATTATGTTGAGGATGAGGGAGGGTTTAAGACTAGTGAAAGCACTAAGTTGAAAGGTTTAGCCCAGTGGTTAAAGAAATGGCTTGATTAGTGCATGTTTATAATGCTGATATTGACATTAGTGTAGCGAGTGATTCCTCCAGGACTCATCCACACCTTTATATTCAGAGAAAAGAGATACACAAGTGGCTAGTGATTCTCTGCTGTGTTTCTCATGTGAAAATCCCATGCTGGTCACATGCTGTCTTTAACGTGTGAGTAAAGTGTGAACAGGATACTAATGCCCTGCTAATGGGGTTAAAGTAATTAGTTAGTGAGAAAGCAGAGATCATTTCTGCAGAGTGAATCTAGGTGAAAATCTGATACTGCCTGCATGCTGGACGCATACAAAATACTGTATTATTCCTGGATATTCTGAGTTGATTTATTGTTGTCAGGGAATTATGCTTAAAATCATGAGGTTGTTAAATATATATCCAGTGCAAAAATGTCACCATGGTAACCATAGTCTCAGGTCTCGGATGATGTAACAGGTAACAACGTCCCATAGAGAGAGAGGGAGGCAAGAGACCAAAATATCAGAGAGGGATTTCTTTTTGACTTGGCTAGTAATAATCCACCTAACAACCATCCGTAAATTTGACCAAACACCCAGAATGCCTTAGCAAAACACAAAAACGTTAATTTGTTTGTTTGTTTACTTGCTTATTTATTCCAATGCATTAACAGAAAGCTTAGTAAAGGTGCAAAAATATATTTTTTCCACCATCAATAGTCACATTTATTTCTATAGCACTTTAAACAGTACTGATTGTTCAATTCAGTTGAGTAAATTCAATTCAGTTCAATAACAGTGTCAATGTCGCAAAGTTTAACAATTAAGATGGCTAATTGTCTAATCTGGTTCATTTTTAAAGCATGATTCTAGTTTTGATTCCTTTCATAATTTTGATCTTCCTGCTAAAGTTCTTATACTCAGATTGAATGATATCAGGCTTAGATTTGCTGAAAGTTTCTTTTCATCCGCTATAGTGCTAAATCTGCTTTATCTCTTCATTGTAAATAATTTTCTTTTTCTCTTTCTCTCAGTTCTCACATCTCCTCCAGAGACGAGTGGCACGCTTCAAAAAGAGAGTGAACTGGACAGTGAGATCCTGAAAGCTGACGACACAACGGTCACAGACTCCTCCTTCATAACAGACCCTCCCTCAAAAACAGAACCAATCAAATCTGACGCAAGCCCCAGCACACCTGGAGCCAGTCCCAACCCACAGGCAAAAAAAGGTACTGAGAAGGAGACTAATACACTGCTTGTGTCTCAAAAACGGTTTCATTATCTTTCAGGTGTTGGATATGTCCATTTTGGTCATTTATATCATTACATTGAAGGCGGGAACTCGGCCTCCTAACAATCACTTAGCAACCACCCTAACAACTGAATAGAAATGTCCCATGTCCCATATGGCACACTTCACTTCATATGCACTTAAGGAACTGAGGATTTACAAGGGTTAGATCACCCAAAAATTAATTTGCTCACTGCTATGTTGTTCCAAACCTGCAAGTCTTTTGTTCATCTTCGAAACACAAATGAAGATATTTTTGATGAAATCTGAGAGATTTCTCACCCTCCATTGACAGCATACACAACTACAAACACATTTAGAAAATAGAAATTATAAAGTTATTTAAATAAACTTTAAATATTATTTTTTAATATTTATTATTTTTTAATTATAGATGTGTATATATATTAGATTTAAGTGCAAGCAGTAAAACAAAAATAAGTAAATAAATAAATAAATAATATATTTTTATAATGTAGAACATAATATAGTAATATTATTAATTCATATTATTTTTATATAAATGTATTTAATAATATATTATTTATGTTTTAATTTTTCATTAATTTAAATATACAGTATTATTTTTATTTTTTATTATTTTATTAATTTATTTTATTTTATGCCATTGCAGCCTCATGATTGCTTAAATTCATATTCAACCTTTTAAAAACCAACTGATTTTTCCCAAATTTCACTATAGTATTATCATTTAAATGCAAGCAATTGACCAAAGTAAATATAATAAAAATAATTAATAGAATATATATATATATATATATATATATATATACAGGTATTTAACATTATACATAATTAACTATATATTTAACATTCATATTTAACTTTTTAATTAACCAAGTGAGATTTCCCACATTTTTGCAAGTATTGTTATCAACCACACAAATGTTGGTATCATCACTGCTATTCATTACTTTGAGGAATATATTTCTAATACGTTCAACAATATCAGAAAATTTATTTTTAAAAAAACACAAATTTTTAATGACGATAGCCTAATCTTTGGATAAGGTACTAAACAAGAGTTAAAGTAAAGGACTGATGCAACAGAGACTGATTTATTTACAAAATTCGTACAGTGGAAGGATGACAACAGAACAATAAAAAAGAAAACTGCCGCATAGTAGACCTCATGCATGTGAACATCCATGTTAGACTGACTTTAAAAAGACCCTTTTCTAAATTCATCCTAATCAGCGGGTCGTGGCAGCAAGCCAAGTCATTGTTTGTGAAGAGGGCGAGACGTGGAAACCCGGCATGCCCGTGCATCAAAGCAGGGGACGTACCTTGGGCTGTGTGTTTGGGGAAGGTTTGCTGAGAGTTCTCCAACAGTCTCGAGTGTTTAAGGCTTAGTCGAGTCTTTTGATGGTGGGCGCGGGGCAGACCGGTTGCCATAGCAACAGTTCGATTCGCAGGGAAAGAGTTGCATGTATATTGCATTAGAAGGTGGACATGCTTCACAAGAAGAAAGCATTGATGAAATACTGTTGCATACGTCCTAACTGAATTGAGTATCCTTTACACGTCACATTGTGATCTGAATAACACCTGACTCACCACATTTCACCTCGATGCCTTGAGTTAAACCCTCTCTGCTGTGAACGAGCTGGAGTCACACTTATCTAGATTGAATCAATACACTCCTGAGGCCAGGGAGAAAATGGAAAATGTCAGTTACAAGCTTCTAATTTGCCAGGAAAGAGAAATGAAGAAGAGGGAGAGTTTGGGAGACAAATTACTCAGCATATGTCTTAGGCTTCATGTTGACCAGCTCTCATCAGATTAAAAGCACCGTACTTTACACTATTCCTCGCATTTGACCTTTTTTCCACAAAAAAAGTTCACTTAGAATATTGTCATTTATGCTACCTTTTACAATCTTCTCTCTAATCCTTAGAATCCTTAGGTTTTTGTTGCATAAATGAGAGTGATTGACTGTGCTACAATTTTTCCATTTATCAACAAAACATAAAATAAAATGTTTAAAGGAAAAAATGTCCAGCTAATTTTAATTACAGGCCTGCTTTTCATTCAAAATGTGACGGCACTGTGTCACCATTAATATAATCTAATAATATATTTCATACACGCACACACACACACACACACACACACACACGCTGTGTTTTCATGTTTTATGGGGACATTCCATAGGCGTAATGGTTTTTATACTGTACAAACTGTATACTCTGTCCCCCTACACTACCCCTACCCCTAAACCTACCCATCACAGAAAATGTTCTGCTATTTTAGATTTTCAAAAAAGATAATTCTGTATGATTTATAAGCTTGTTTCCTCATGGGGACCAACAAAATGTCCCCACAAGATCAAAATTTACTAGTATTACTATACCTGTGGGGACATTTGGTCCCCATAACGTAGGGAATACCCATACACACACACACACACATAAATAAATATTTTAATATTAAGATTATGTAATATAAAAATATTTAGATCATTTTAGGTCATTTTCAGTTTCAGTTCATTATTCATTTTACAATAGTATATATTTTTAACATTTTAATTACTTTATAATATATATTTTAATTTATAGTCCCAACAGGGGGTAAAAAACAACCCAATATTTTTAGAGAGTATATATGTAGTATTTACCTAATTTGTATTTCTGTAATTTTTATGATATATTTATGTAAATTATTAAATTATAATATTTATCATGTTTTAAGTATATCTCTTGTCATTACTTTTTGATATTTATAATTAAATTGTATGTTTAAAATATTATATTCAACATTTTAAACAAAGAGTTTCCCTACAATTATTTGCAAATTACTTTTTTCATGTCATTGTCAAATTTAAGGTCATTTAATTTTAAAGCATTATCTGCTTTTTTTCAACAGATGGGATAAGTTCAGAGCAGCGACAGAAACAGGCCAAAAAGCGGCGAGAGGAACGGGCCAAATATCTGGGTGAGGCTTTATAAACATAACTTTTGTCCTTCCCTGTAGTTATGATTATGCCACACAAAGCATCTATCTAGTAGTGATTGAAGTACATCAAAATATATATAATTTGGGAGTAAATTGTGACTACAAAGTGAAGCCAAATAATAGTTAACTCAATTATACACTATTCCCATGTGAACTAGTTTGTAATTAATACAACTTCAACTGCCAATACAAAGCCAACTGGTTTCTAATGATGCTCAGCGAAACACATTTCAGTGAAGTCAGCAGCATCATGTAAGGTTCACACTGATGTGACTGACAGATGTGCTTGTGATTTGTGTTTACTGCTGCAGAACAGCGAACCCAGGAGCAAGGTAAGATGCGTCACGGAAAAGTGGATAATTTCCATTTATTTCATGTCCTGTGCTCATTGTTTTTCCCATTTGGTTGCGTCCAACTTTCTTTGTCCCCAATTTCATAAATCATTATGATTAAGGAATATACTTTGTTACTTTATTTACTTTGCTTTTCCTATTTTTTGTGTTTTCACTGTTTCCTATGATTAATTAACATGCATTTTATGCTCTGTTACAAGAAACTACTCAACATTGCTGTAGCTTCAGAACATATGTCGTCCCATGCTACAAATAATTATGAAATACATACATATTTCATCCTTCCCATGTGCAGCAGCTTTCATAAATCAATGCATGTGTGTCATATTCTCCACTTTTAACTATCTGATAGATCCCTGCAGGCACTGGGTGAAAAATGTGCCATCATTACAGTTCATTTAGCCATGCCTCTCTCTCTCAGATTAGCTGTAATTACTTTTGCCATTAGCATGATTAGCCTGCTTGGCTATCAGCTCACTTTCAGCTGGAGAGACGCAGATAAACCTCAATGTCTAGCCAGCTGTTTATCAATTCGACAAGTCCAGTCATGCACAGCTGTAGGCTTTACATAAAGGGTTTATTGTAGTTTTCAACAAAATATCTTAGCTTGACAAATGCTGTTTATACAAAGACATAAACCTGGCTTAGCTGTTAGAACGAAGCAAGTGCTGTAATGCCGGATTGCTGATAAATTGAATTGCGCTGAGAATAAAGTCTGTTTTTCAGTGCAGTCGCAGTGTCGTATTGCATATTGTATGAAACTAATAGGATTAGTGAGTGTTTAGCTCGCTAGCGGTTCACTGCAGCTGAGACCAGTGCTTTAACATGAAGGCTGTGATCATCTTATGTTGAAGGATATAAAACAGAATTGGTTCATCATTTATAAAGTACTGAAGGGTTTTATGTAATTGGATTTAGAGTAAGTCAGAATTACTTATTCAGAGTACAAACTACATCTCTGCCACACAGTTTTAAAAAAGTCTCCATAAGAGACTATTTAAGTTAATGTTAAAAAACTATGATCCATCTATCTATCTATCTATCTATCTATCTATCTATCTATCTATCTATCTATCTATCTATCTATCTATCTATCTATCTATCTATCTATCTGTCTATCTCTGTCTGTCTGACTATCTATCTGTCTGTCTGTCTGTCTCTCTGTCTATCTATCTGTCTGTCTCTCTCTCTATCTATCTATCTCTGTCTCTCTATTTTTCTATCTATCTATCTATCTATCTATCTATCTATCTATCTATCTATCTATCTATCTATCTATCTATCTATATCTATCTATCTATCTATCTATCTATCTATCTATCTATCTATCTATCTATCTATCTATCTATCTATCTATCTATCTATCTATCTATCTATCTCTGTCTATCTCTCTATCTCTATCTATCTATCCATCTATCTCTGTCTGTCTGACTATCTATCTGTCTGTCTGTCTGTCTCTCTGTCTATCTATCTGTCTGTCTCTCTCTCTATCTATCTATCTATCTATCTATCTATCTATCTATCTATCTATCTATCTATCTATCTATCTATCTATCTATCTATCTATGTCTGTATTATAAAACATAAAATATACTTATATATATATATATGAATTTATATGCCATTATTTCAAAGCATACCATGGTATTACCATGGTATTTCTCCCTTTACTTTGCATGTATAAAATGATGTTAATAAACAAAATGCAGACACATTTTCTCTGTGTTCATATTTTTGCCATGTTTGTGTTCAGTGAACTTCAGTGCTTCTCATTCACATGTAGCTTTTGTGTGAATCACAGCTCATCTTATTACTGAGTCACTGCATTTCCTCTGGTATAAAGAGGATGTGCTTTTGAAAAGAAACAGGGTAAAGCAAATACAGTGGGTCGCCCCACATGGATCTAAGGCAATGTTGTGAATGGAAGCAGTTCCCCTGTGTTTGTATTCCTCAACACAAATCCCATCTGGATTGCTGTGTGTGTGTAGACTTAGTTATGGTTGAGGGACTGAAAAACAGGAAATTCCACAGTGTGATGTCTTGTGTGTTCCTTAAATCGGGCCTGTGAGCAGAATGCGTCCAGCTGCTGCTCAGCGTGTTTGGGGTTTTAAATAAAGAGCTTTGATTGGTTTTTAATTGTTTTTGTAGTCTAACTGCTGAACACACATGAGAGAAAAAGGCTGTTTTATTAGCAGTTTAGTGTTTCCTCAAGCACTGATTTATAAATTTGAAAGTTCTCAGTGGAGAGTAAACCAACATCTATGAGTGTGATTGCACACATATATTACATTAATATATTGATTTTGGATAAATTAAGACTTTTGCTAAAGACCCCGGTCACAGAAGTATGTTCTAAGAACGTTTAGCTAATTTTCCCAAAAATTATGAGCAATATATAAATAGTTTTTTTTTTTTTTTGCTAGTGTTTTGAGAACATTATTAAAGACTAGATAACTTTAAATGAACATTCTATTAACGTTTCTGGAATAATGTTTGTTAATAATTTAGTTCTGAGAACGTTAGCTGTTAGTGTCTCTTTTAGGGCATCTCAATGTCTTAGACTGTGTTCAGTCAATCAAAAGTCAACGATGACTATCTCATTTGCGTCCATTTATTTCTTATGAGGAAATTCTGGAGAAACTTGTTGTTTCCAAAATGGTTGTTGAATGACCGTTGAATTGTTAACTGAATTTGACATAAGAAGCAGTAGGCAGCGTCACCCAAAACCTCTCTCTCTTCTCTTTCTCAGCGGCGAAGAAAGCTCAGTGGTTGGAGAAGGAGGAGAAGGCACGGCGTTTGCGCGAGAGCCAGTTGGAAGATCGCCGGAGGAAGTTGGAGGAACAACGACTGAAGGCGGAGAAACGAAGAGCTCTGCTGGAGGAGAAACAGAGACAGAAACTGGAGAAGAATAAGGTGTGGAGGAAGAGAGGGCTTTGGGAGGACAAACTAGCTGCAAAAATAATGTTCATTGAGACAGCATGACTAAATATCAAAGCAAGTGGCATACACAGTATTGTAAACAAGAGAAGCTTGTTAGGTTTCAAATTCAAAAGTCTGGAGTCAAAAGCTTTTTTGTTTTAAAGAAATTAATACTTTTATTCAGCAAGGATGCATTAAATTAACATTAAACATAAAAGCATATCAGAATGATTTCTGAAGGATCATGTGACACTGAAGACTGGAGTAATGATGCTGAAAATTCAGCTTTGATCACAGGAATTAATTATTATTTTTTCTGTATTTCTGATCAAATAAATGCAGCCTCAGTGAGCATAAGAGACTTCTTTCAGAAAAATGTTTTAAAAAATCGTACCAACCGCAAACTTGAGCGGTGGTGTATAATGTTCAAAACGAAGACAAAAAGTAAAAATGGAATATGTCGATAGTTCTAATTTTATGAACTACCAAATTAATACCAGGTATATAAGTGATTCAGAAGATGTAAAAGATACCATAATAGAGTTCATCCCTGTGATCATCTTTTTCTCCACAGGAGAGGTATGAATCCGCCATAAAGAGGTCAACCAAAAAAACGTGGGCTGAGATCCGTCAGCAAAGGTGGTCATGGGCCGGTGGCTTGAACCAAACCTCCCGCAGAGAGAGTAAGTTTTATTATTCAAACTTTACAGACTCATACATCTTTAGAATATGAACTAGATTCATTACATCCATCTTAAACAATATTTAGGAAGGAGCAGAGAACCTGATATGAACTTGGAAACTTCTTATGTTGACACAATATCGTGCTTGTTCTGTGTCAGTCAGTTTGAGTGCTGAGATGTTACCGCTGTAGATGGTTAATATGTCTGGTTATGATTTTGTTGACCCACTTTAAGTTCATCTGTAAGTGAGGGACAAAAATCTAATGATGGTTTCACCACCACAAACTTGCTAATCATTGGCATCAGCATCATTTCTATGGTTTTTGTATGTTTTTATTCTTTAAAATCATTTTTCTGGTGTTGTAGTAGCTGTGCTGGATGTAAGCAGGCTAAGATTTGATATAATTTTTTTCTCTTGCTAAGGTGTGATTTTCTCCATATTATTAGACCAAAGAGATGTGGGATTTTAACATCAGAGTGATGGGCGTTGATGTGTCTACAGTATGTATGACATTGTGTGATTATTACACAAATGATAAGAAGTCTATTCTTTTTCCTCTAATGAAATGTTGATGTGTCTTCAGTGACCAGTGTGTTACAGGAAGTGATGCCATGTTGGATCACTTTGTACAGTTCTACCCTGTTGAAAAGACCAGATCAGACCTATAAATTTCAAGTATGGTGGTTGGAGTGGGTAATGATGGAGGACCCACATGTTTTATATAGTTAAGCTGGTTAAGACGCCTGATGTAGACACCAGCATGCCATGCGAGAAAACATCATCCATAACACAACACATGCTGGTGAGAATGCTGGTCTTATCAGTAGGATAGTGCTGATTTACGTCGATAGTCTAGTATACACTACTGTTAAAGAGTTTGGGGTCAGTAAGATCTTTTTTAAAAGCTTTTTTTCAGCAAGGATGCATTAAATTGAGCAAAAGTGACAAAAAATACATTGATAATGTTATAAAAGATTCTATTTCAAATAAATGATGTTTCTAGAACTTTCTATTCAACAAAAAATCATGAATAAAATGTATCAAGGTTTCCACTAAAATATTAAGCAGCATCATTGATTTTAAAAATAAGAAATGTTTCTTGAGCAGCAAATCATCATATCTGAATGATTTCTGAAGGACACTGAAGACTGGAGTAATGATGCTGAAAATTCAGCTTTGATCACAGGAATAAATGATGTTTTAAAATAAATACAAATAGAAAATTTAAATTGTAATAACTTTTTACAATATTACTGTTATAGCTGTATTTATGATCAAATAAATGCAGCCTTGGTGAGCATAACAGACTTCTTACCGACCCAAACTTTTGAACAGTAGTTTATCTAAACATTTAACTACTTTGGTCAGCTTTCATGTGCCTAAAATGTTAGTCATCATATAAAAATGGTTGTTAGAATTGTATGGAATTGAATGTACATCTTAAATGTACGATCATCTTACATGATCACAAGTTGATGCAAGAGTGACCCGCCTCCTCCAGCTCTCCCTGCGAAAGTCTGCATGACCCTCCAAGAGCTCCAGGTTTTTTTTTTTTTTTGCGCCCCGTCCCGCTGTCTCTCACGGGTCAGTATGAACGCTCTGCTCTCTGTGTTGCGTTCTGCAGGCAGATGCTCGGCCTCCACGGTCAACCTGCCGCGGCAGACGGAGCCTGTGATTAACAACAGGCTGTCCAAGTCCTCGGCCACGCTCTGGAACTCGCCCTGCAGAAGTAAGAACGGAGCGGCTCCCGCGTTTCACCTCCAAAAATCCCTCCCTCCAAACCCTCCGTCTGGTTTTTGGTTCTTCAGTTGTTTTCTCATGAACTACTTTTGATTTGCTCATTTCTGGTGGCCTGCTTGCCTGTGCCTGTGCCTGGTGGTCGATGGTCATTCTCACATTCTCTTATTCACTTCCCCACCCCACAACCCCTCGTTCTTGTGTTGCATCGTGGGTAATCTCTTCTTCTGTGCACTTTTTGATCAGTGCTCACATTGTTGCATCATAGTCTGTGATGGTTATATATCTGTGGTCCAGTAAGTGGTGCTTTTTATTTCATTTCTTTCTTATTTTTGTGTTGTTTGGTGTGGGTCGTGATGCTGGTGGTGGGTTTTTTAACCTGAGTGTGTGATTTTAAGGCTGATTATTTATCAGCGAGCATAAAACAATGGTCTGGTTACTAAGTTAGGATATATAATATAATATATACCACATTAATTGACTAATCTGATCTTAATCATTTTAATGGATTGATCACTTCATATAAATACGTGATGCTGTGAAATAGTTCAGTAGTTGAAATGTATCTGGCTGTGTTCGGATTGGAATACTTGCATACTGCTTACTGTTTACTGCTCAATATATACTGTAGACTGAGGATGGGAATGGAATGCAATTTATTGCTCATTCCAAATCCATGTAACGCTTCTGCTTCCTTAATGGTTCTTTTGCCTTTTTTTATTTTTGTGCAATAATCGGTGCTAACTACATTACTGTTCAAAAGTTCAGGGTCGGTAAGATTTTTAAAAATGTTTTTGAAAGAAGTCTCCTATGTGAGGAGCCACATGGCATGCGGGGTGAAAAATAAGTATATTGTCGCCTCAAATTAACAATTTGTTTCTACGACTCGCTAATATAACATCACCACATTTTACTGATTTGTTCCCTTGATTTTGAGAAATTGTTTGTACGATGTAATAATTCATCCCCTCATTTTACTAAATCATGTTCACGCTGTAATATTATGTTCCCTTCTTTTAGTTAAATCAAAGTGAGGGAAGGAATTAGTTCAAATTGGCCATGATTTACTAAAACGAGGGAACAAATGAGTAAATTGTCGGAACTGATGCTTAATTTGTGGCCACAATATATATATACTTTTGTCCAATATGTCAAATGCTCTCCAAGACTGCATTTATCTGATCAAAAATACAGTAAAAGCAATGTTGTAAAATATTGCTACAATTTAAAATATTTTATATTTGTATATATTTTAAAATAATTTAATCCTGTAATGACAAAGCTAAATTTTAAAGCTGCAACTTTTTTTATTTCAATCAGAGATGGCGGCAGTGAGGCAAAACTTACAGACTGCAGCTTTAAGCAGCCATTAATATTGTGCTGCTTAATATATATATATTTTAATCAGGATTCTTGATGTATAGAAAGTTCAAAAGAACAGCATTTATTTGAAAAAAATGCCTTTACTGATTCAATTGAATGCATCCTTGCTGAATAAAACTATTAATTTCTTTCCCAAACTTTTGAATGGTATATATATTAAAGAAATAAGTTTATTGTAGTGTTTAGTATAGAAGAAGCACCAAGTACTATTAGTGCAATCAAGTATTATACATCATTCAGTTCTAGTAGCCTATTCTAGTTTATTTTATAAATGGTAATGATTCTGATTAAGAACTGATTCTTATTTCCCATCCTTACTGTATATTGCATGCCATTTTTTTAAAACATCATGTGAAACAGTACAGCATTATGCGATGCTAAACGCTCACAAACAGTAGTATGCTACATTTTATCAGTATGCATATGTAACAGTTATTGTCCACATTTTTGGTCCAATCAAATTAAAATTCATAACACACGCCATTCTTCAACTGGAAGGTCAGTTTAAGCACATTTCATTATACAGAGCATTCTATGCAAATGGTTAATAGCATACTATGTGCATATAAATGCTAGAACCTGCAGAGATAGTAGTTATTCTGAACATAGCCTCATTTTAAGTTTCCTCTCTAAGGAAATAATGTGTTTTCTAGAATGCTGACATCCACATGCAGCAGAAAGTACCAGTGATAGGTCAGCAAAACTGTGGTTATGCAGATGTGTATAAATCAAGATAATAACAGCATTGTGCACCGCATGGCAACTGTGTAGCTCAAGGTCTGGTCTTATTTCCCTGTCATTAGAGATGACCACTCAAAGTGCACTTTTTGCTGAGATATAATATGTAATATTTAGGTTAAACATGGAGTCTTGAGAGTTTTCTGGGCATTGAGGTTTGTTTATTTTTTGCAACAAGCTTACTGGAAATACCGCTAAATTTTGTTTTGATAACATATAGAATGCCGATTGTTTAGCAGCAGGAGTTTATATCCTAGATCGTGATCAAACCTTCTGTTACAGTAGTTCAGGCAACAGCACGGTTTGCCGCAGTGGGGGAGAAAAAAAGGCAGCTGTTGCCTAGCAACGTCCAGTGACCAGCCGTCACGAAGTGTTGTAAATTTTCTCGTGTTGCTACAGTGTCAGATCGGAACACCGCCTCGTTGCTACATCGAGAAAGAGGGTCTGTTTTGATACACAGTATTGCTTTAATGTTAAGCGATTGCGGCATTCCGAGTGTGTTTGTGCCTGAGTGTTTGTGTTTTGTAGCAAAGGAGCATGGGAGAAAAACGTGTTATTGAGACCACAGATTCATTTCTTCGTCACTTCACTTGTTTTTCTCATGTCTGTTGAGAAGTGTCATTCAGTCATCTCTGTGACAGGCCAAACCTCATTTTAATGTGCTCAGAATATTAACACAGCAGCATCCCATAATTCCCGGAATAAAACCGACTTTGAACCCATGAACACTCTAATTATTCTGCTATTAGAGTGCTGTTCGTCTAGACATGCAAGTAAATGAAATCTCTTCAAATATCGCAAATGTTTCTCCTAGAACAACGAGATTAAAAGGAGAGCAAAATGTGACGTAGGTGTTTCTCCTGAGAAAAAGACTCTAGAGATTCTGAAAAGATCTTGATGATGCCTCAAACTATGTTCAGACTTGCCGAGAATACTAAGTTTGCGATATTCACAACTCAAACTTGTCTGATCATAATTTTGTAACGCTACTTCCACTACTATTCAAAGGTTTGGAGTCGGTACGATTTTTTAAATGTTTTTGAAAGAAGTCTCTACTCATCAAGGCTGCATTTATTTGATCAGTAATATTATTACAATTTAAAATATCTTTTGTTTGAATATATTGTAAAATGTAATTTATTATTCCTAGATTTTCAGCATCATTATTCCAGTCTTCAGTGTCACATGATCCTTCAGAAATCATTCTGATGTGATGATTTGCTGCAAAATAAACATTTCTGATTATTATCAGTGTTGAAAATTATTAATATTTTCACATTATACATTTTTAAAGATTCGTTGAAAACTAACATGTATGTGAACTTGATCAAATTTATGCATCCTTGCTTAAGAAAATTAATGTCTTTCAAAAAAATCTCACTGAACATCAACTTTACAATAGTATCACTCTGTATTTTTAATATATGTCAACGATTGACTCATTTGTGTGTATTTTTTGTTCTTACGAGACATTTCATCTTCAATGAATCATAAATTAGAGCTCCATTTTGTTTCCAGAGCTATGGAAGAGAAAACTTTGAGCAATAAAGCATCAAAGTCTAACGTACTTAAACTTTAGTTAGTGTGTCCTTGATTTAACCAGCATGAATAATATTACTGGTTAAATTCATCACTCTATCGACTCTATTGAAGTTACAGTGAGCCGATAAGTGTGTGAATGTGTGTGTTAAGAAGTACGGCAATCACAACATTCATAGCAGGAGTCCATTCATGCAGGAGTCCACAAACATGGCCAGATCAAGTAATCACTGTCAGTGTTCACTCAACGAAGGGCTTGAGAAATCCACTTCCAGCAACAGCCTCTCTGATTTGTCAGGCTGCTTGTTACTGGATGTTACAGCCAGACGATTGGTACGCCCTTTGTCAAGTGGCCTGCAGTATGTTTGCACATGTGTCGATTCTAACAGCGTCCTCTTGTGTCAGCCCGCAGCTTGC
The DNA here is from genome assembly GCA_037194245.1 of Opsariichthys bidens. NCBI lineage: Eukaryota > Metazoa > Chordata > Actinopteri > Cypriniformes > Xenocyprididae > Opsariichthys > Opsariichthys bidens. Next base: position 8,788,593 of record CM074306.1, read on the forward strand.
GCCTGAGCCCGTGGGAGAGCCGCATCGTGGAGAGGTTGATGACGCCCACCCTTTCCTTTCTGGCTCGCAGCCGGAGCGTCGCCACCCTCCAGAACAGCAGCGACCCCCGTGAGTTAAACGTCTCTCACACACACACACACACACGTAACATGTCAGGAGCTTAAGGTAATGGTTATACTCACCACATACTACATGCACACCCTTATAATGAGTAAAACACGCAAACTGGCCTCTTTGAGTGCAAAGCAATTGTTTTTTATTTGCTGAAATCAAACAAGAGAAATAAACTTCCTGCTTTCATTGTAAATAGTATTAAGCTTAGTACAATGCGAAGCAGTTTTAGTTTCTAAATAGTTGCGTAGTAATTTCTAAATAGTTAATTTCTAAAATGTTGTAATTTTCTTCTGTTTGAGTTTAGTACGTACTGGTTACATGCATCTGTCTAAGGCGTACATGAAAATGTAAATGCTTGCATCTGATGAAATTGACCGTTTTGTTTTATTATCTTTGAGATCTCAAATGAAATGGATAAATAAATTTCAGACCATATCAGCCAATTACCAGTTAATCTGCTGATTTTCTCTGATATTTGGAATTGAAAAACTGACTTACTGCATACTGCACAGTTTATACTATTGTCATTTTTTTAATTTTTGTAAAACAGTGTGCTTTACATTTTAAACAGAAATACTCATGTTTAATTAAACAAGCAATGTCCAGGTATCATTTCAGAAGTACATATTTTGTGTAAAAATGTCTTTTGGTTGTCCGTCTAACAATGAGTCTAGAAAAGATTATAAGTAAAAGTCATAGTTCATTAATTAGTTTGGAAATGCAAAGTTAAATTGAGTGCATTGCATTGTGGGATACAATACACTGTGCAAAAGGCTTTGTTTTACTGCGTATTTCAGCATCTGGACATTTCATTTAATGTTTACTATATTTGTACTGCATACTGAAAATAGTGTAGTATGTTTGGACACTGTGTCTGTATGTACAACACTGCTGTTCAAAAGTTTGGGGTTAGTAACATTTCTTTTTTTCTTATTCTTTTTTTATGTTTGGGAAAAGATGCATTGAACTGATTAAAAGTGACAGTAAACACTTATATAATCTTACAAAACATTAAACTTTCAAGTAAATGCTATTATTTTTCTATTTCTATTCATCAAATAATCCTAATTTATATCATATCAGAATGATTTCTGAAGGATCATGTGACACTGACTGGAGTAATGATGCTGAAAATTCAGCTTTGATCACAGAAATAAATTACAGTTTAAAATATATTACTATAGAAAACAGTTACAATTTACATTGTAATAATATTTCACAATATTACTGTTTTTATGGTATTTTTAATCAAATAAATGCAGTCTTGGTGAGCAGAAGAGATTTCCATCCCTAGGAATCTTACCATCCCTAAACTTTTGAACAGTAGCGTATTATATCAATTCAGTCATTTTTTGAGCATAAATAAGTGACTGTGTGAATATTTGTGTGTCTGATCTCAGATCAGTGTTCCCGCTCTGCGTCCGTGTCTCCTCTGACGCCCTGCTCCCATCATCATCCTCACCAGCACAGCGCTGAACGCTGGAGGGTCTCGGCAAGCACTCCTGACATCACACAGCGCCAGCACAGACGCAACTCCACACCGGTAAACACATCTAACAACAAAAGCAGAAATATTCATATAAAAATGATAATATACACTACAGATCGAAAGTTTGGTGTTTGGATCTCTCTGATATTTTTAATGCTGACCAAAGCTGCTTTTAGTTTAAGTAAAAATGCCGTTATATTGGGAAATGTTATTATAATTTAAAATATCGGTTTTCTCTTTTGATATATAATATTGATTTGACTCATTTAACATGATTCATACATGTTTTCATAAATTTAGTTTGAGAAGAAGAAGAAAGAAAAGAAAGACAAGGAACGAGAGAATGAAAAGGAGAAGAGCGCACTTTCTAAAGAAAAAGTGGAGAAGAAGAGACAATCCCAATCCATAACCAGAACGAAAACAGAAGCCAGGTGACTCTCTCTCACACACACACACACACAGCACATGCACTCTGAGCTCGAGGCTGCTGCAGGTTAAACACTGTGCGCTCACGAGCCAGAGAGAGGCTCTGGTCCAGACCAGCAGGGCGTCTGGCAGGCTGTTCGCTTTTATACAGGCCTTTGTGTTCAGTTGCTTTGTGGAAAAAGTGATAAATTAGCCATTAAAGGATTAAAGTTGTACTCTTATTATGGCTGTCCATGTCCTGCGTGATAGGTTATTTACACTGTTTCCAAACCAGCCGCCAAGGTCAATTTGTTTTCTTGCTGAAAGTGACAAAATCCACATTGATAGTGCTTCTTGCCAAGGCAAGCATCACGGTTATAATTGTTCAAACTTGGGTAAGTGTATTTACTGTATGTGTCTGTGTGTGTATATGTAAAATCTCATTTGAAATCATTATTGTGTAAAGCATAGAAATTACAAAAAGTAGCTTCAGAAAGAAATACTGTATGTAATTTAATTCAACAAAATATATTACACAAACTATTGGACCATGAAGTTGAGTAAATGATGATTGAATTTTCAGTTTTTTGGGTGAAGCTAAAAACAGAGTCATCACAAATCATATGACTTGGGTGTGTGTCTTGACCTCCACCTAACCCCTGAGACTGACTAACCGAACCCCTGGGGTTCGATCAAACCCAGGTTAAGAACCACTGACCTAAACGAACTACAAAAGTAAGCTAAACGAAAATTAGAACTATTGCCTTAACAACTAACTAAAATAAGTTTAAGTGGATGCACTAAAATTACTTACTGAAAATAAATAAAACAATATAAAACTTTAAAAAAAAAAATTTAAAGAATGTAATGGAAATCAAAATAAAAACACAAAGTAAGAAAATACTTTTTCATTGTAGTTACAAAACCGTTTGTTTTGGTCCATGTTGGGATGTGTTCTTAATTCTCTTCTTCTTTTTTTTTAGCCCAAATCTCAAAGCTAAAAACAGAGCTTCATCACCTGCGACGCCCAGGAGTCGCCCCCTCTCCCCCAATCCAGCGGTGTCCCCCAAACCACCCTCATCTTCAGGCCGGACTCCTCCTGGCACTAAGACCCGGCCCAAACGGGCCCAGACTCCCGCCCGCATACAGCCCCCCGCCGTCGCTGCTGTCGCCGTGGAAACCAAGGAACCCCGACAGGCTGACCCTCCCAAGGACACAAAGAGTGAGTGTGATCGTCCTGACGACCGAAGCAAAGAGGCTTTTGCTCTCAGATAAATCTGCATGACGGCTCAATGGTTTTCAAGGAGCCCAGGGCGACTTTTATAGCTTTAATAAGTATAAAAGAAACGCAAGCACTTGTAAGGATTTTACTCTTCTTGATAGACTGTTTTTTTTTTCCTGTTTAGCTTCTCTTAGTGTTCCTGACATCACTGTCTCCTCTGCTCCGGCCACGCCCCTCACTACCTCTGCACCAATCACAGCAGCTGCTCAGACACCAGAGGCGTTGCCCAATGTGGCCGCCGCTCCTTCTCGATCACTCTCTCCTGATCCCGGCCCTTCGACCGCCAAGCCCACAGCTGGGACCAATGATCCAGAGGAGGCGGCCAGGGTTTTGGCTGAAAAGAGACGTCAGGCACGTGAGCAGAGAGAGAAAGAGGAACAAGACAGACGAGAACAGGAGCAGAAGAGCAGGTTGGTGGATTATAGGCAGAGTGGAGAGTGTCAGTCTTGCATATCAAATGTAAAGTCCCGCCCACTTTGCAAAGAACCGCCCACTTAGACAGAAAGAGTCCATTTGATGATCATAGCAGAATTATTATCATTAACTAAAACTATTTAAAAAATAGTTCATTGAAGTGAAACTGAAACGAAATAAATACGAGTAATAAATAAGAGTATCTAGTCATACCTCTGTAGACGCTAACCCTGCGTCAACTTCATTCAGAGCGCTGCGTGAGGAGCACGCCAGACGTGAGGAGGAGGAGAGGAAGCGCAGGGAAGAGGAGGCGCGCTTCATGGCAGAGCAGCAGCGTCTGCAGGAGGAGAACGAGGCGCAGGAGAGAGCAAGAGCCGAGCAGGAGGAAAACCTGCGTCTGCAGAGACAGGTGAGCAGTGCATCATGGGTAATGGCGACTATTTATGATGAACTTACCAATAGGACAGAGTATTTAAGTATTTTAAGAGGAATGCAAAATAATATGAAGCTTCTGAACATTCTGTGAAGTCAAATCTAATGTGCACTGTGGAAAACATCGGAGAAAATGGGCTTTTTAATCGACAATGACAGTGATGAAATTTAGAGAACAGATGGACAATGTGATGGCAATATCTAAACAATTTAATAAGAACAAGTGGTAGCTCTTTATTTTACAGTCCTGTTTCCCATGTACATACTATGTACTTATTATATTAATTGGAATATTAATATATGGTAATAACTAGGTACTAACCCTGAACCTATCCCTACAACCCATGTAGTTACCTTATGTTATCCAGTACTTTCTTAGGTAAGTACACTGTAAGTGCACATACTGTAAAATAAAGTCCGACCGAGCAAACCACAAAAAAAAGAGAAATGGAAAATTTATACATATGTATATAAGTTATATATACACATATACATATCCTTCTATATTTATTTTATCCATTCATAAAGTCAGTTCTTTTAGTCAAGTGGTCATTAATTGCTCAATTAATTTGCCTGCCTGATATATATCAGTTTTATTGGCTTAAATAATTTAAATTTTAATTATCTATTTGTTGCAAATGTGTTATTTAGTGAGCATATAAACATTTGCATTGCCTTATTTTAAATCAGAATCTATAAATCTGATCAGACCAGCTTTATTTCTTCTTTTCATGTACATTCATACCAATATGTTTTAAAACCCATCTGCAGTCTTCAGTAAAATAATTTGAACACAAAAGACCTTCAAGGCATCAAGGTGACCGAGACACAGGCAGACAAAAGGCCATTAACGCGAGTGCTTTCATACGTCTCAGCGTGAGTCTCCTGCAGCGCATTAGCAGCCGTTCAGATCTTTACTCACGAGAAGACGATACGTACGCCTCGGGCGACTCTCGTGTGCTGCCCCGTCAGAGCTCACAGAGCCCATCTGACATGAAAGCCTGCATGTGTTCCGGTTTGATCTGATCATGCAGGACAAGCCTAATGGGTCAGTTTGTGGCTCTCTGGATGAGCAGAGGACAGCTGTGGTGTCTGAGCAGCATCAAAAAGGATCTAAAATGTGACAAGGACACAGATATGCATAAGTAGATTGAACTTGATGCCGCATCTGGATTTATAAGCAATCAGATTAAGCTACAGAATTTCTTGCGATGTACTTGCATTTATTTAATCCATTTTCTGAATTTTCTTTCAATTAAAAGATAGTGTGTCTAGGTCAGTGTTGTCGTAGTATTATTTAAATACTATTATAGTTTTTGTCAATATTTTGAATTAGATTTTATTTTTGTATTTTCATTTTTCATTTTAATTTCAGTTCAAGTTTTAGTATTTTTTGTCATTTTTATTACTTTATGTCATTTTAGTTATATTAATACTTCACTAAACCTTACTAGTAGTTAAACTAAATGGAAATTAACAATTATCTGATATTTAAAAAAAATTTATTTTTACTTTATTTCAGTTTATAGAATATTTGGCCTCGGCTGCCCTCTTGTGGCAGGGGAGTGAAAACATTCTGTTTCTATTTTACTTGATCAACCACAGAAGTAATCATGTTATTAATAGTATTTATTCATATTTTAAATTAGCTTCTATTTCTATATTATCTTTATAAATTTTATTTTACATTTTATTCATTTTTTTGCTTTTGAATATATATATATATATATATATATATATATATATAGTAATTTTAGTACTTAAACTTATTTACTTATTTATTTCAGTTAGTTGTCAAGCCAACATTTATAATATTCATTTAATTTTTTCATCTATTTATATTTTATTTCAGTTATTAATTTATCTGATGTTGCCTCCTTTCCAGTGAATTTCTGTTATTTTTCTACTAGCAAGGACAAACTGAATTACACTAACCAGCCAAACCTTGAGTCACGTCACATGAGTAATTTATAGAAGTGTAATGGATTAAGTAAAAAAGTTTTATTTGTCTGTGTCTTTGCCAGCGAGAGGAGGCTGAATCCAAAGCCCGAGAAGAAGCGGAGAAACAGAGGATAGAAAGAGAAAAACACTTCCAGAAGGAGGAACAGGAGCGCCTGGAGAGAAAGAAGGTAAAAGAGAGACTCTTGAAATGAGAGGAAATGAATCTCATCGCCCTCTAAACAATTGGGTGATTTTCTTTTCCTGTGGATTCGACTAACATCCATGTTCACCTTTCTAGCGTCTGGAAGAAATCATGAAAAGGACTCGTAAGAGTGATGCAGGAGGACAGGTGTGACACGTCTTGAGTTTCATTGAGTCTGAATTCATCTCGCACACAGAGCGAAAAAGGAAAATGAACCTGCTTTGTTTGTTCCTTTGCAGAAAGACGTTAAGACTCCAGCTCAAGTGAATGGTAGAGTCTCTGACAATGGTAAAAATCTATTTGTAGTTTTGTGCATATATGTTACCATCAAAAATAACTCTTTTCTCTGTTAAAAGTATTTTAAATGAGTTTACATGAATAATATAAAACTATTAATACTCTTGTCTTGCAGTAATCCAGAAAAATCCTTCAGAAACTGGTGCGACAAATTTTAACCAATCACAAGGAGACGTGAAAATGAGGTAAACAAGATGTTGCACCATTAGTATTTTGAGATAACATCTAACTAACATCTAAATGATGAGAATTACACCCATGTTACACCCATTCTCAGCTCTGTGTCGTGGGACGCCGCACCCGTCATTAATGGCGTCCAGCCCACCAAACACCAGAATGGACTGTCCTCCAATGGAGAGACAGCAGACTTTGAGGAGATCATCAAGCTGTCCAATCACAGTGGCAGTGGAAACAGTGGGCAGGGTCAACCTGCTGACCCAATCATGGCCTTTGAGGGAGGGGAACCGTTCATGATGAAGGCGGGACCTATGAAACCTCAACATGTGGCAGGTGAGATTGGATCGTTTTAGATTAGATAAGACATTTTATTTTTATTAATGCCATTTCTAGTTACCTTATTACTGTAATATTTGTGTATTATGAAAAATATGTCTGTTATTAGCATTTAAAAGCATGTTTATGAAAGTTTACAATTGAAATTAATGGCTGTTTCGGATTCATCTATAATATATATTATTGAATGATATCATCATTAAACATAAAATATGGTTAGCAGAATCTCTAAGATGATCTTTTCTACATGAAAATGGGCAATGATTTACATTTCTTTGACTTTTGAAGCCATGTGCAAACTTTATTTTGTCTTTTTTTGAGCTTGACTCTAAACCCATATGTTCAAAATAATTCATCGGTTTGAGTATGACAAACTTAAATGAAACAAATTAGTTGAGTCAAATGAACTTTTATGAGTACTTAGCACTTTCTTTTTCTTTCAAATTCACAGAACTGATGTGATGAACATATTTATTTTAATTTAGACAAACTTAATTTTAACTGAAACTGGCCTGGGATTTCTATTTCCCAGCACGGCGAGTAAATGCTAAAATTAAGTATTATAATTTTATGAATTACCCTGTAATAGCTAGCTAAATTTACACTAACAAAAAAGTTTACATTGAGGTTGCATGATAATTTTAAATTAAATGTATGAATTAGTGTCCTCAAAAATTTCAAGTTAAGAACAATTAAACTTTAAGAGTACAAAATAATACTTAGTTAAACTTTGAATTTCCTATACTTACAAATTTTGAGGTATCTGATTGGCTCATATTTTTTGAGTTTTACCAACTTATTCGGGTTTACCATCTGTGATTCACTTTTTCATTCAAATGGAAAAAGCAGCCTGGACATTCTGCAAAGCATCTTTATTTGAGTTGCATGGTATGAAATGACAAAACCTCCAACTTTTTTGTTTGTGTCTTTTTTTCTGCAGAGGTCCTGTGAGAGAGCAGAGCCTTCTGTGAGAGAAGAGAAGCCTTACGCTACCACTGCTTCCACCCCTGACCTGTGCCAAACCAACAAAAAGACTGCTT
>CM074306.1:8804221-8914221 GCA_037194245.1 Opsariichthys bidens
GATCTCTATACAACGAATAACACACGTTATTCCTCCGTCGCGTGCTCGCAGCGCCTCAGCTCGTGAGCTCGCGCTAATCACATCTGACTAGCCCCTCAGGTGAGTCGATTTATACACATTTTTAGACTCTAGCGTTATGATCTCAATATGTCATGCTGGAGTTTCTCCTAAAAAAGGTTGTTTCTTGTTATTTTGTCGATATTGTGTCCGCGTTTTGTGCCGTTTCAGTTTGGCTAGTCGGGCTAGTGTTAGCATAGCGGCTAACAGCAGAATTTTATTTTGCGCTAACAGTCTGTATTTTGGTAGTATAATAGTGCTAGATAGTGTGTGATTTGAATTATTTAACTTGTAAAACCCGATACAATGCCTTTTATTGCTCATATCCAGAATACGTTGGTGTTATTGTGAACACATTGAGGTTGATGAATCTTATTTATTTCATTAAATGGGCCTGTTCTCTATTTCATTCCTAAAAGTATGGCTGTAAATGATCGTATCAATTCACAGTTGGTTGTAATGTGATTGTATCTCACTATTTTACACACTTAACACGAAAGAAGTTAAAACGAAAGTGTGAATACGTCTTATAGAATGGCCTTTTGCCGTTTTTGAGCACCTAGATAGTATTTTGGATCTCAAAATGTCTTAAAACTTTGTAAAATGTCTTAACTTAGTGAAATGTCTCATCTGGTGCTCATGGAGTCTACACTGACTTGGTAGACAGCTGAATAGGTTTCGAGACCCAGCCAGTGAATATGTTCTTTACTGATAACTGGATCAATGCAAATGGTTGAAGTATTTCCTGAATAGATTAGAAGCTGGCTGTACTGGTTGAGCAGGTCTGTCTCTTACCCCAAAGGATTGGGTGATAATTGTTGGGCAGCAGCTGTTTATTGTTGTAGATGCAAATATATAGATTAGATGCATACAAGTTTGCCATGATAGAAGACACACCCCGATCCCACACTGAAGAATGTTGCGTGTCAATGAACTTCTCATGTTACTAGATAAATGCAACACCACAAATCCAGCCTTTGTGATGTAACCTCTGAGTAGTTGTTGACCACCAGCTTATGCAATTTTGAGCAGTCTGCTCTCTATATTCTTCTCAGAAAATGAGTCTAATGTATATTTTGCACATATACTGCCTTAATGTGCACTCTTCTATTATAGATGACTTCTGCAAAATTTGCATAGTATTAAAAGGAAGTGTGGTTGTTTTGAATGTTTGTAGGATCTGAAACTATTTCGCAGTCTATTTTCCGGCTCGCTGAATCTGCGTGGCGCTCATCTTTGTCCTTATCTACTGCATACTTTTTTTTGTTAATGTTTGATTTGTCTTGTCAACACAAACAGAATTCATCCATAGTGGGTCAAGGTAAAAGGAGCACTGATCGTAAATGTTGATCGTTTAGGAAATCGGGTGCAGATGTTTGAAGACAAATAGTGTTTTAGTTGCATCAGTTACCGTAAACGGGAATTAGTTTGGACAGCTGATAAAATACTACTGTAGTATACTAGTTTATCAATGTTTTAGGTTTATAAATATGTCGAGAAAAGGATTGGACAGTATCGACAATGCCTAAAACAAAGATGTAAATAAATTTGCAACCGTTTAGATCTCAGAACAGCTTATAGCATTTATATTAGTGCTGCAAGCCTGAAACTAATGATTATTTTCATGAGTCTGCTTTCAAAATAGGATACAAATACTTGCATGACCTATTAAATTTGGTCAATTTGACTAAATTTACATATTTTCAAAAAACATTTTTTTCACTACTGCAAATTCTTTTTTTTAATCCTTTGATTGCAACCCAAATACAAATATGGCACAAATGACAACAATAGAAATGATAAGTATTTCATTGTTGAAGTGTAATGATTTAGCTATTGTGTCATAAAAGCAAAAAATAAAATGATTAAAAGTCAGTTTTGCACATCAGTTATCGGTCACTTAAAATGTAAAAAAAAAAATACTATGTAACATTGAATCTCTGTTTTGCACAACAAACAGATAACTGAGGTGCTGTAATGTTCAACTAATCTTAAGTTTTTATTTGCTTTTAATTGTTTTTTATTTTTAGGCATCTTTTCCACACAGTCCTACTTTTGTTTTATAATGATATCACAGCAATAAGATGCATCTCGAAAAAGTGCTCACCACCTATTTGCTCGAGACAGCTTAACATCTTGTCCTGTGTTTTTGATACTGTGCGAGTGCGATAGCCTTATTTTCATGTGATTTCTCTTTTCAGGTCTGAAAATACTGTGAGCATAGAGATGTCCAAGCCCCCGAATTCTGCTTCTCGGTCCCGGTCTAGGTCTAGGACTAGATCGCGGTCCTACACAAGATCTCACTCAAGGAGTCGCTCCCGCTCGAGATCCAGAAAGCGTCGCTACAGGTAGGCAAAGTAGTCATGAAATCAAAATTAACACTATTTACTTTCTTAGCACACATTACTTGCCTTGAGGTGAACAATTAACCTGTTCAAGTTAATGCACAGAACAAAATAATTTGTTGTTGTGATCTCTAATCAAAATCTGAAATTTTTCTTCCGCTGTGGAATGACGTTCCCTTTCTGATGTCAGTTTGATGACCCCGCCTGCCATTCAATATTCAGTTTCACTTGGAAATGCGTCACAACACTGAAGTAAAGTTCGTTGCTACTTCTGGTTCACACAGGCTTTAATGGATTCCAGCCACTTTCTTTGCAACACCTGGGAAAAATGGGAAAAATTAAACTGCCATAACATCATAGCTCAGAGTACTTTATCCCTCCCCTTAAAGTCATTTAATATTAAAATAGCACAGAGATGAGATACCATAGTTTTGTTGCTAGGCCTATGTTGCTCCTCCTTTTCAGGGTGTTTTTCCTCTAACAGCCTACCCCTTTTAGTTTTTTTTTTTTTTTTTTTCATGTCCTGTTAAAGTTGGTTTAAAAATGGTTTTCTTTTGTCTGGCGTGACTACCCTTTTCCACTGCATGTGGATTAGCATGCCCCTTTCCCAATCGGGAGCTTGCTATGCTGGTCGATAAACGTTATTCTTAATCCAATGAGAAAGCACAAGTGGTAAGACATTCTCCTGTTAGTGAATGTTTGGTCTAGTCCGTGATAAATTTGGACCACAGTGCTTGTAGTAAACCTTGAAAAATGTCTTAACTTTATGCATTGCCAGATTTAGATGATGTGACGAAGGGATGCATTTAGTCAGCGTAATCTTATATTCAGCGGTAAAAGATGTTGTTAGAAGTTCAATGGTTGTGAAATTTACAGGATGGGAATTTTAACACTTTTTAAACATTTTGCTCATTGCAAAAACCCATTAAGGAAATAGTGCCATTTGTGTGAATAGTGATTTTGTAGTGCCATCAAGTGGACATTACTGATAACTGCATCTTTCTTTCTTTTTCTACCTATAATCTTGATCTAATCCTCTTTCTGTGCTTTGCATTTTCATCTTTTCTCTCAGTTCTAGATCAAGATCCCGTTCACATAGCAGGGAGAGGAACTATCCTTCTAGAGATTTCCAGGGCAATCGTGGTTATAACCGTGGTTATAACCGTGGCTACCGAAGGCCCTTTCAGTACCACCGGGGTAGAGGGCGTGGCTACTATCCACGAGGGAACTATCATAGAGGCGGGAGCAACTATGGTTACCGTTCCAACCATGGTTCCAACTGGCACGGCCATAGAGACCAGCAACAGCCATACGACCACCAGTACAGCCCTAGGAGGGGACGCTCACGTTCCCACACACCACGGAAAAGATCACCAAGCCGAAGCCATTCACGTCATTCGGGTAGATCTTCCTCAGAACGCTCCAGACGTTCCAGCTCTTCCTCTCGCTCCTCATCCCCACAACGACGCAACTCTACTGCGGGACGACCCCATGCCAAAGAAACCAAAGGAAGGGCTTCACCGGGTGAGAGCAAGGGAGTCAGCAAGGAACCATCCAAGCCTACAGGAAGCAGCCCAGAGGAACCCGGCAGTAAGTGGGAAGGCTTATCTGACTACGAGACCAGTCCCAAAAGAAATGCTGCGTCTGCTGGGGGTCAGCCAGAGATTAAAGTGTCCCTTTCTGGAGGTGCCGGCAATGGTGGTCTGTGGAGAAGCATTGGCCCTGCCAATAAAAGTCCACCGGAAAAGACGTCAACTGGCTTTGGGCTCTTCACAAAGGAAGACTTGAAGACAGAAGACAAATCGGCCTCCATCTCAACTGCTTTCAAAAAGTATGTTTATGATTTTGGATTTTGGATGTTTTCGCTCTTTCTTTTGTCCTCCAGGCAGTTTTTAATCTATCATCATTCTCTCAAATGTGTTTAGTCCTTGTACAGCAACAAAGGTCCTTGGAAGAATAGAGCTTATAATGGAAACCAGCTTATTTGAAAATCAAATGTCACAAATGGGCGTTTACCTGTGCTATGAGGTTGTTTGCAATCCCATAATTTAGGAGATAAAGTTTTAATGATGTAAGTATGGGAAAAAACTCCATCCTGGTTAGTCGTGTCTGCATTGCTGAAAAGTTGAACCATAAGTTTGCGCATGTCTTAAATGTTTTTGTTGTAAGTAGGCTTTCTTATTTTGATGTTAGTACCAACTGGTACAAGTCTGCTTCTTATTAATAATTAACATGTGATCGTCTACCTCAGGTTTTTGGCAGAAAAGAAAAAGCCCTTATCAGACAGGGATAATGGAAGGGGTGAGGCTTTAAGCTTGGGCGACGCTGACAGCGAGAAGAGCAGCAGTAAGTCTAGGGGCATGTTTGAAGCATCCGAATCTGCCTCAAAGACTGACAAAGCACTTCCTTTTCTGGATGCCGAGGAAGAGGAGTATCGCCAGGAAATGAAAGACAGGAAGACTGAGGAGGAATCCAAGTATAAAGAAAAAACCATTGTCACGATGCGGGACTTGACCGAAGAGCGTTTCGGGAAATGGGATGACAGCGTCTATCTGTCCAACAAAGATTCATCAAGAAGGGATGAAGATATTGAAGAGGAACTGGATGAGGAACTTTATCGCAGTCGGAAGCATGCTTCAAGAAAAGAAGAGAAGGCCTCCAAGAAGAAAGAAAAGAAAAAAAGCAGGATCAGTCCATCCTCTCAATCACCATCTAGAGTATCAGAAAATAGAGGAAGGCCACTGTTTCCAGCTGGAAGAGAGGCCTCGCCTCCAGCCAAGTCCTCTGCGAAGAAAGACCCACACTTTAATTTTAGTATAAAGGCATTCACAGATGGTGGAGAAAGGTATAGATTTTAAAATCACTTTGCCCTGGTTTCACAGACAGGGCATAGAGGCCTAGTCCCAGACAAAAATACATTAACTGATTACAGTTTTAACTCAAGGCAACTTGCTCTGATATATCTTAAAATTTGTCACTGCCATTGTTTTGTCTCAAGATGCTCACCTTTAATGTTTTAGAAAATCTATTTAAATGTCCTAATTGAACTAAGGCCTAATCCTGGCTTAATCTAAACTCTGTCTGTGAAACCAGGGCTTTATTTTCTAATGTGTTTTTTGTATGACAACTGGATACATGTCTTTGACTCTACTGCTTTCCCTCAGCTCATCAGGTGCATTATCTAAAGAAAGACATTTGTCACGGGATCTTGTGCACCCTGGTAAAAAAGATCATGAGGAGTTTCGGTCAATCTTCCAACATATTCAGTCTGCTCAGCTTCGCAGGAGCCCTTCAGAGCTATTTGCTCAACACATTGTCACTATAGTCCATCATATTAAAGGTAATTCCAGTCTAATTTAGTGGTTATGTGCAATTTTACATTTATTTCTGCGCTTTCTGCTTTGAGGTACCTCAGGGTTCAAACCTAGGAATATTTTTGTTGACCATCAGCTTAAGCAATTTTGAGCAGTCTACTCTCTATATTCTTCTCAGAAACTGCTCACAAGAGTCTAATGTATATTTTGCAAATATACTGCCTTAATATGCACTCTTTTATTGCAAATGAGAATTTGTCTTCATTTTTTAATTTATTTATGTGGAGGAATGTAAGAATGAAAAATTTCTACTCTCTGAATGTAGCTCAACATTTCAAGTCATCTGGGATGACTCTGAATGAACGATTTGGAATATACCAAAGAAAAGCCGCAGAGATGGAAATGATGAAGCAGAGGAAGAGTCCTGAAATCCACAGGTAGATGTATTTGCACTCATGTATCATGTAAAGCATGGTTTAAATGCCTTGTTCCTCTCTTCCTTTCTTAATATTTTGTTGTGCATGTTCTTTCACAGGCGAATCGATGTGTCTCCCAGTGCTTTTAAGAAGCACTCTCACCTGTTTGAGGATTTCGAAGAGAGCAGCTACAAGGTGACACAGCGTTTTCAAATCTGAAATTCCTGCCCAAATGTGTACCAGCTGAAACAGCAGAAATGTGCTATGAGGTGTATAATGCTAATGCACAAGAGCCCCAATCTCAGTCTTGTATTACTGAGCATTACGCTCTCACCCTCCAGAGTTTGTCGTATGATTAATCGTGGGTACATACTTGCCCAAACAAAATGGCTAATCAAAAGGAAGTGAAAATTGATCCTGTGTCCAAGCCTTTCACTGGACCGCTAACCAATGCAATAGTAAGTATATCTCCTCAAAAATGTTTATGAAAAAAAAAAAAAAAAAGAAAGTGAGGAACAGTACTAATCAGTATTGGGAAAGCATGGAGCATGCTGCTTTCCCATGAGATCTGTGCGTTTTTGTTTTGGTCATTATTTTTTTGTCAAAGTCTCACGTGTTAATAGACGTCTGTCACGTTTTCACTGGGTGTCGGATATATTATGTTCTGTCACATTACTTCTTAAAACTTGCAGATGCATTTCATTGGTTTTATTACAACTTGGCCAATATAAGCCAAAACTGTAAAGTCATAGAGGGTGACTAAATAAAATGAGGATTGAATCTGAGGTTATTCCTAAAGATGGCCAATAGATGGAGTTTTTCAGCTGGGTTTTGATTGTCATTGTCATGATTGCATCTTGCCATTTCAATGTGAGACACATGTTCTCAACCTCTTCTTCTTGTTCTTAGGTTAATCCAACATTAATAATGTATTAAAATATACGAATCTGTATCCGACTCTCCCACATGCTCCTTTGCAATGAAAGTGAATGAGAATGAATGCTGTCAAGTTGCAGCAATAGTCAAACTTCACTTTCATTGTTTGAAGAGAGCATGCTGGAGATTCTGCTAAACATCTTCTGTGAAAAAAAGGTTATGGGTTTGTAATGACTTGAATTAATGAATACAATTTTATTTTTGAATGAACTATCCTTTTAAAATTTAAGTTTAGTTGAGATCATATTGTAGTTCAAGACAAAATAAAGACATTTTTAATCTTATCTGTTTACACTGTATTATTAAAGAAAATGTTTTAATTATTTTGGACTTTGTTGTGTCTCTACAGGATCATGGTAAAAAACATGAGGGCGATTCTTTGGACCTTCGTTTGGCTATTGAGCGCCGTAAAAAGGATCCTAAACGAGAGGGGGGAAAGAGTTCAGCTGGCTCACGCACACCCAGTCACGAACTCTCCCCTGACAGATCCTCTAAACACAAGAAATCAAAGTATGTTCAAGATGTCTTTTGATTCTTGCTGATGAATAATATTTGAAAAGTACTTGATTTCTGATTTTGGGTCATTGTCCTGTGCTCGTTTACTGAACTGTAATAATTTGTTGACCTGAATGTTGATTTAACTTATGTTTTCATTTACAGTGGAGCACTTATTTTATTCATATCTAAACCATGAAACCATATTTGGAAGGCAGCACTGTATTATTTATCAAACATTCTATTTTTTTTAATGTTCTTTAATTGTAGTTCCTGTAATTCTCTAGTTCTAATGTTCTAATTCAGCTAATGTACAGACTCCCTTTAAAATTTGTCAATAGTTATATTTAACAACACAATGTAGTTTTCATGTTTTGGCATACTGGTTTTTTGATCTGTTTATGGTCCAAAATTGCAATATGTTGTGTGTTTATTCTCATACTTGTCCAACAGGTGGCACAGCAGCTCTGATGTGGCATTTAATTTACACTGAATAATAGCCTAAAACCTTAGTCTAATTTTAACACTCATTCTTTTGGTGCCTTTCAAGCACTACTATTACCTTTGGGAAATGCAAATGTATACACTCATGTCATATTTATCTTCATATTCACCTCTGTGTACTGATCATCATTGTTGTAAAATCAGCGTTTGATACGGCTGTCGCCACGGTCTGGTCTGTCTTTTAATGTCATACCGCAAACAGTAAAAGACATTTAAATTACAGCTCTTCACTTCTATATCATTTCAAACATACATTATTCACAGAATCTCTTCGCAGTCACTCACTGGACTACTTTTAACTCTGTTCTCCTTCATTCTAAAGGAAAAGCAAGAAGAAGCGTGAGCGTTCACCTTCCTCCTCCTCCTCTTCCTCCTCTTCTCCCTCCCCTCATCCGTACAGAGGAGGAAAAGAGTACCATCTGGAGGAGCACATGGAAGGAGGAGGGGGTTTTAACAAGGCCCGCCTGGGGTCACGGGAGTTCCCTGGGCCCATGGAGCGCGGCCCCCGGGACTATGAAGGCCACATGGACAGGGGTTATGAGAGGGGCAGAGGAGGATACGACCGAGGAGGATATGACAGAGGTCGTGGGGGTTACGATCGGGGATTTGTAAGTATCCCACAGTTCTCTGTGACATTGATATGACTTATTGATCATTGAGTTACAGAAGAATTTCCTTATCATTGATTGTCAAACTTTGTTTTTCTTTGGCTTCATTCCCAGTCTGTTTTAATTTGACAGTGGCATGTTACAAAGCTATCATAAATGAGCCTAATCTGAAATGTTGTGGTTGATGGGGCCCTATGAAATCAATTTTTCTGGATAGTTTGGATTAGTCCTATGAATTGGGGGGGTATAATTTTTTTCACAACTGTGTTTCATGATTTAAGACAGATTAACAATTTTTACTATGGTTTACTATGGAAGCTTGTTTCTGCCATTTTTTTTAATCTCATAATTCTGACTTTTTTTCTCAGAATTGCAAGTTTTTAATCACAAAATTAAAAACTTGCAATTCTGACTTTATAACTCGCAATTTGAGAAAATGTCAAAGTCAGAGTTGTTATATAAATGCGCGATTGCTTCTTAAAAAGTCATACTCTCAGAATTGTGAGTTTATATCTCGCAATTCTGACTTGATAACATGCAAATATGTGTTATAATGTCCAACTGTGAGGGGAAAAAAGGACTTTTTCTCAGAATTGCGAGTTTAGAGTATATCTGACTTTATAACTCACAATTGCAAGTTTATACCTCACAATTCTGACTATAACTTGCAATTCTGACTTTATATCTTACAATTTGAAGAAAAAAAAATCAGTTGAGAGATAATTATTGAGAGACAATTATATTTTGTTGGCGTTAACAAGCTTACGTAGTTTACGGTTTAAATTAAATCAGGAATGAAATATTGTGATATTTTAATGTTTTAATTAATTTTATTGTTATTTCAAGAAGTATGTTCTACTGCACAATAGTAATATTTCAAGTTAAACCGAATGTTTATTTTGGTGATTTGGAGTGAAGAATCTTGAGTTTCTGTTGTGTGTATTTGCCAGTGAATCTTATGAAATGTTGGTGAAGTGACTCTCACAGCTTCTCTGCAGATGACATTCATGTGGAATGTCCACATAGTGAGACGGCTGATATTTAAAACTCAAGCCTCATGAATGCTTGAGTTTGTGTAATAGACTATTCATTCACACATTGACACTCAGACAATGCAGACTTCATATTTCAATAGCAGTCTTTTTGCTGATTATAATCATAGACATTAATCCATTAATCACAATTTGATAAATTGTAAATTCTAATGCTTTGGATTTATTCTTCCAAAATGAGCCAAATTCTATGACATGTTGTACTGTAAATTCCATTTTTACAACTGGATTCTGAATTCCGCTTGCCTTTGTATTTGTGGCACAGTCATCCTGAAGTTGCTCTCCCATATCTTGGACATCTCAGTTATTCTACTCTTCTCTTGTATTTGCAGACCAGATTGAGAACAAGAGGATGGAGAGGAAATTACCCTGGCAACAACACCAATTACAACCCTCCAAATATGGGCGGCCCTTCACGCCCCCCAGAGGAGGAGTTGGACCCCGAATACACCCCCAAGAGTCGGAAGTACTTCCAGGTGTGATTCCTTGCTATGATCTCAGATTCACGCGCCCCCCCTAAACTTTACGCTAAAAACAAAAACACTGGTGGTTGGTTGCTTCGCATGTCGCTCAGACAGTCTCTTCCTATATAAGTGCGCAATTTTGGGACTGAATAAGCTGCATGGTGGCCAGTAGGAGAGTTTCAATTTCCTTCTCTCTCGTCTAACTGCAGCATGACGACCGGGACAAGGAAGGGGAGATGAAGTGGGTGGACACTCGGGGGCGCGGCAGAGGGATTTTCCACCGGAGCAGGGGCACCTTCATGGTTCGGAAGGGCGGCGGCAGCCCCAAGTGGACCCACGACATGTTCCAGGGCAACACTGAAGAGGGAGAGATAGGAGATGGCAGCGCAGAGCACAAAGACGAAGAAAAGTCTGGAGAAAGCACTGCTTCCAAGCCATAGACGGATCCGCATCCTTTTGTGTCTGTTCACCTCTACTGTCTCGAGCTCAGCGAGAGCCCTCGGGAGAAATGCATCCTCGTCGTGTCGGACTGTGAAGACCCATACGGTAGAGCCATGTCATTTATAGCATCACATGATCGGCTACTATTTTTCAGTTTTCAGATTTTCGCGTTTGTTTTTTTTTTTTCGCTCGTTTTTCGAGGTTGTTGGGGGTGATTTGAAAATAAAAATTCAGTCATTCATTTTTTGTTTAAAAAGTGCAATAAAAAATCTGTGCACTTGTGCCTTAGATTTAACTGTAGTTTTATTATTCCTTTTTTTACTTTTAATTTACTTTGATTCTGCCAGTAGATTTTTCCCTTTTCTATGTTTGGAATTGCATGTAAATTCATTCAGTTATATCTCGCCCCTTTTGTTTTGTGTCATTGGTGTACGGTTCAGTCTTATTGGAGCATATCTCTTGCGGACCAATACACTGTGTACTGGGCCGATTTTCTCAAATTGTCTGTTTAAAAATGTACAGATTCAGATTGTCCTGACAAGTGGGTTCTCATCTATATTTAACGTCCAGTTTAGTTAATTTACCTCTCTTAAATGATGCTACTAATGACTATAAAAATAGTCCAATTACTTTAATGTGTTAAAAAAAAAAACTTTTTTTTCCCTATTTTGAGCGACAAAAAATCTTGTCAATTTTAGATCATTCATCTGATTTTAAAGTGTAGATAATAATAGAACATTCGAAACAAAGCTTGTATGTTTAATCTATCAACCAAAATGTAAAATAGTTCATGCTGCATGTGTTTAGATCATGTGGTTTTTCTTCCATTGATCTCTGTATGCTGCTCTGTTCAGTTATTGTAAGGATACACTGGGGACTCGTATGCTTTCTTTAGAATCCTGCTTTGTGATGACATCATACTGTAACGCTGTGACGTTCTCCTAACATTTACAATCTGTTAATTCAGTGCTTTCAGTCTCCATGGTAAATTTGAAATAAAGCCCGTCCTGTTTTACACATAATCTTGTTTTTGTTTCGAGTTGCATTGGTCTTGCTGCTCTGGACAGCTGAAGCGTTTTAGTGATTTTATTTTGAGGTTCAGCTGTAGTACAATGTGATGCGAGTCATCTGATGATTAAAATCTCATATTGCAGTGCAGTTACAGGTTTCAGGATGTCCATTCATGCTCCTGTGGAGTTTAGCTCTAACCTGCTCAAACACATCTGTGTCTTTCTGCACAAAGCGGGTTTCAGTTGCTACCCAGGATAGTTTGAGAATGGTGTCTTTAACTCAGAATAAAACCTGCTCTGTAGCAGTTTTTATTATTCAGAGGTTGCAAACAGGACCAATCAGCTATGAGTAAAGTGACAAACTCAAGTGACTCACAAATTCAGATAGCTTCATGCCTAGTGGATTAGCTGGTTCAGGTGTTTGATTTAAAGGGTTAGTTCACCCAAAAATGAAATTTCTGTCATTAATTACTCGCCCTCAAGTTGTTGCAAGACCTTCATCTTTGACTCAAATTAACATTTTTGACCACATTCAAGATCCAGGAAAGTAGTAAAGGCATTGTTAAAATAGTCAACGTGATTACAGTGGTTCAAGCTTAATGTTATGAAGTGACAAGAATACTTTTTGTGCGCAAAAACGAAACAAAAATAATGACTTTATTCAACTACTTTTCCTCTTCTTTCTCCTACGCAGTTGTGACTGCAGTGCAGAGCTTCCGTGTCGAAATACATAAAAAATATTCTCATCGCAACATTAAGGTTGTACCACTGACTATTGTAACAATGTCTTTAGTACTTCTCTTAAATGTGGTAATTTCTTTGCTTTCTCCAACTTAATGGACGTAACTGTCCAATGGCACTGGTTGTGCAACTTATAAAAACATAAAGAGGGTTTAAAATCATACATATTTTGTTAAATTTGTCTAATACAATACATGTGCGACTACTAGGCGGATTACCTTCTGATTATTACTCATCTTTTTTTAAGATAGTGGAGTGGATGTGAAAAAAGGAAACGGGAAGAGAGACAGTTGACAGATTTAGCTTTATGGAAGGTGAAGGCTGCATCTTCCACCTTCTCATTTATGATGCGCCATGTGTGAAGATTGGGTGTAAATATTTAGTTTTGTTTTTATTTAAAAAATACATTGTATAGTTTTAAAATGTATTTATAGATATTTAAAAAAAAAAGCAAAATAAAAAACTGATCCATCAACTTCCAAATGATCATTCAGAAGACAAGGGCTTGTGAAATCAAACTCAAAACACATCAACTCAAATTCTCAATCCTTCCCTTTTTAAAGGTATTGATACACCTACATCTCTTGCGCAGATAAATGTCCTGTATGGCATTTCATATCTGCGTATGGTGATGTGAAAAAAATGAGATGGGGAGGAAAAATTCAATGCTTTGTGTTCTCAAAGTATTGCGATCCTCAGAGAAACTTTGCAAAAGTGTTGAAATATAGTTCTTCTTCTCACCTCAAGTTTCTTGGGAGAATATAAAAGTTTTGCGAGAGAAAAAGCATTGAAATAAAATTTTTTCCTCCCATCTAATTTTTCTCCACATGCATGAAACAACTGCGTCCAGAAGATTAAAAGCGCTACTAGAGATAGTGAACTCGACCGAGTGTGCCTGTGCCGGTGACGAGTATATCCGGCTGTCCGTTCCTCCAGATCTCCCTGACGATTCGTTCCCTCTGCTCCAGTCTTCTGGCTCTCTCCAGCTCTTCTGCTGAAGCAAACACATTCACGCTCCTAATGGTTCCGTTCAGCTGGGTCTGATCGCTCATGGGACTCACGCTGAGCACTGGGATTTCTAGGTCCTCGTTGTCTCCTGCCTCACTTTCATCCTCTTCCTCCTCCTCCTCCTCGCTGGACTCTCTTAATCCTCTCTTGTCCGGTGTGGAGGGCGTTTTTGTCTTTGAGCGTGGTCGGCAGGTGATGCCCAATATGAGGAGGACCAGAGCCAGCAGAAGACCTGAACACACGCCCATCATGAAGTACAGCGCGAAGCTCTCCATGTTCGCTGTAAATGGAGCAGGGAAATGGCCAAGAACATGCATGAGTCATTTCTGCCCAAACTCAAAAGGAAGAATTTATATTAATAAATATATTTAATATTATACATTAAAGAGTTAGTTCACCCCAAAATGAAAGCTTTCTTTCCCTCCATAGACAGCTATGCAACTACCACTTTGACCCTTCAAAAAGTTCTTAAAGGGATCGTAAAATTAATCCATATGAATTGAGTGGTTTAGTCCAAATTTTCTGAAGAGACTCGATCACTTTATATGATGAACAGATTGAATTTAGGCTTTTATTCACATATAAATCCTAATCAACTCTCATGTGAGTTGTGGTAAACAGAAGCTCAAGAATGTTTGTTTGACGTGTGAGAGCCAATAAGGTTCTTGTGTGTCAAGTAGGCTCATATGTGAATAAATGTGGATTTATATGCCAATAAAAGACTAAATTCAATTTGTTCATCATATAAATAGATTGTGTCTCTTCAGAAAATTCGGACTAAACGGTTCAATTTCGCAGTTTCAGATGTGCTGTCATTGGAGGGACAAAAAGCTCTCAGATTTAATTTAGATCTTAATTTGTCTTCCGAAGAGGAACAAAAGTCTTACGGGTTTGGAACGACATGATGGTGAGAAATTAATGATAATTTCATTACTGGGTGGACTAAATGTTTAAACATAACCTTCATATTAAAAAATGTATTAATTATTATGAAAAATATATTAATTTACAAACACTACCGTTCAGAAGTTTAGGATTTTTAAATGTTTTTGAAAAAAGTCTCTCATGCTCAAGGCAGCATTTATTTGATCAAAATACAGTAAAAACAGTAATATTATTTCAGTTTAAAATGTATTCTCTTTGAATATATCCTTCAGAAGTCATTATAACATGTATGTGATTGAGTAAATTTGCTCAGAATTCTTTAAAAAAAAAAATTTATTTATTGATTTTTTTGTGTGTGAAGAAAAATCTTAAACCCCAGAGAAAAAGAGAAAGTCTTTAGGAACATTTAAGCCAGCTCTCATGAAGTCGGAGGTGTGAAGCCAAAGCAAACAGAACACTTAAGTCCATGGAATGGCTTGTTATTTTGTTCTCGAGGTCAGAAGTGTGATGGGGCTTTAAGTTCAATATTGTTAATATTGTTAATATTGCTTAGCCAAGAGCCTTTCAGCATTTGAGATCTTAACTTGGGCATTATTGGACCATTTGTGTTGTGCTTTTACCTTTTATATGTGCGTAAGTAGCCATGCTGTTACTCAGCAGCTCCATGTCTTTCCGTATGGGGTTCATATTGGCTTCTTTTTCTTTTCTTTTGTGCGTTCTTCTCTTTTTATCGCACCTCGACCTTCAGCCCCTGTGGTGGAAACACAAACACGTGCTTAAAGGTGAGCGATTTCTGAGAGTCATTGTTGAACACTTGATATTGAAATCAACCCAAACAAACACACTCTGCCCCAAAATGCAAGAACCCACAATGCAGTGGGGATGTCTCTTTATCATAGATGAAGCGAAGCAAATAATGCTTCACGAAATTAAAGCGAAGATGACAAATGAACAACAGGAGAGCATAAAAAATACATCCAGTTCACAAGATTTCGGTGTTCGTCACCAGCAGCTCCAGACAAACAATGACTCTCAGTTACTATCGCTAACATTAAAACAACAGCATATCTCGGTTCTGTGAAATAGCAAAACCAAAGTTACTCGCGTATGGAATGCAAAAAACACATCCATTTTCAGGCCTTCCCGCTTAGGTCTCTCCAGTGTTGGGAAGCTTTTTCCGGATCATAACCCTTCTCTTTCCAGTGATATTCCTCTGAGCTTCTCTCTTTTGTAATGTCTCTCAGCCATCTCTCTTTCTAGTGTCTTTCTCTAAATCTCTCTCTTGCTCACTCCTCCCTCATCATGAGTGGACACGCCCCCGACTGCTGATTGGCTGCAAGTGTTTTGTGCTTCTTGATCCGATCCACTTTCAACAATTTTCCTAAAATTGCTTACTGCACCTTTAAGAGAGAGCAGTCTTGTTTATGAAATATATGTTTAAAAAGAACCAAATACAAACTTCTGGGTGTTCCCTAATTGTTGCTATTCCGATGTTCTGGGTTCTGTGTGGTTCCCAGCATGTTTTGGATAGTTGCTATGATGATTTTAGGCAGCCTGCCATTCGTGTTCGTAGCACAAACAGTGTTGTGTTGCGTGCAAAAGTGTACTTTTGGTTGTGGGTTTTGAAAAATCAGTTGCAGTAGTTATATTTGCATGCTTTAGTATCGCAAATACAACTAAAACAACACGGCCCGCCATGCTTAATTAGAAAAATACGCCCTAACTTGTTTATTTTGGCCCCTGAGGCTGAGTGTGCCATTAAGTAGCATTATATATCATCTCATTCCACACAGGCCATTTGTTACTGCTGTTGTTATTGCATTGACCCAGGTCTCACTGTTTGCTCCCAGACAGATTTTCCCATTTTTCCCACAGGAACCGAGATTTTATGAAGACATTCACATGCTGCTTGGGCGACTCTTCCCTGGGAAACTGGGAAGGATCCAGCTTGGGTCACTCTCTCCTTGAAGGAAAAGAGGAGGGGGAGTATTAAAGCTGAACATCTGGATTTCCTAAGCCGTCCTGTGCCGGAGTCCTGGATGTGTGCTTGGCAAGAATCTCCTCCGGCCCAAGCGAGGAAACGATAAAAAGACTGTAAATGCGGTGACTCCCTGTGTGCGTCCGCACTATAAAACCCGCAGTCGCTGAGACCATGCCGAGATCACGGAAGAGGTGCCATGTTATTGTCTTCCTGTTTGCTTCCTCTTGGGGCCTGTAATTACAGCAAACTGTAATCTACGCCATCAAGGCCCAAAGTCTCAGCCGCCCTGATCCCTATCTGCCACGCTCTTGGCAGAACAAGGGCACATATTTAAGTACACTAGAGTGAAGCACATTCTGTTTCCTGTGATTATTTGTTTTTATTTTGGTCAAAATGCTCTACTTTTCTCCTCGCAGATGCCTAAAGTACTGTTTTATTTGCTTGTTTATAGCTCATGAGATTTAACGAAGATCTCTTTTTTGTGTAATTTAATAATCTTCTCAAATGTTAATAATAATAAACACACAAATGAGAACATCTTTGTTATACAGTAAAATCTCATTTGTATTTTAATTTTTTTTTGCTCTACGCTTAAATCACACAAGACTACAATATCAAAATAATCACAACATGAACTCAGACTTAATTATAGTCATTATCAAATTATCATTTATCATGATAGTTGTTTTTTAATATATATGTATATATAGCGAGAGAGAGAAAATATAAAAATAATTATTATTATTATTAATTGTAATATAATATTATTCAATATAATAGTAACAATAATCAGTAGTAGCATATTGAATATTAATAATTATATTAAATTAATAAAGATAATATAAAGAAGAATAACATTATTATTAATACATTTAATATAATTATAAAATATATTATAATATATGATAATTATGTTAATGATTCTTATAATTATAATATATATATATATTCATTAATGTGTATAATAATTATACAATAATAATGTTGATTATTCTTCAAATTGTATAATATATGTATATTAATTATATTAGTAATAGTAACCGTTATAGTTGTAGTAGTAAATTGAATATTACATAATTAAACATTTATAATTCAAGAATAACATTTATTTATTTATTAATTAATATATTTATTATTAATGGAATAATATTTGTATTATTCATATATAATAGAAATAATAATAATTAGTAGTAATACATATAGTATAATATTATGCAATGTTATTGTAATATATTATATATAATAATAATTGTTTTTTAATTAATTTAATTTCATTGTATATATTTATTATTACTGTTTATTATAATTATATTGGTATATATAATTTATGATATATAATTACAATATAATATTAATATAATTTTTGTTTCTTATTATAATTAATATTAGTAGTAGTAGTAATTAGTAGTAGTATTATATTACATTATTATAATTATTAGACATAAAAATAGTACAACAAAACATTGTTTTTATAATAATGGTAATAATTAATTTGAATACTTTACATAAATAAAGTAACAAAAAGTATATTGAGCACTGAAAGAGCCAATTTTAACAATAAAATGTTCATCTGGGATGTTTGAGAGACAAAACGTCCAGTAGTAAAATGTTAAAATACAAGCAGGGATTCCCGTTTCAGTTTTGTGTCGCTCTGCAATCCTGTAAAGCCCCTCCAGTGAGGTTTAGCAAACACAAACTACATTCCCTCACATAAACAAATGACAAACAGGAACTAGGATACCAGAAATATAAGATTACACTAAAAGCTTGTAAACATTGTCAAGTTCTGCTCCAAGTACCAATTAGCGTGGGACGTATGCCACAAGATCCAAAAATACTCCCGTTACCAGACAGTGGCTAACTGGCCTTCAGTTCGCCCCCACAGCTGTGAATCATCAGCACAGGACAAAACAGCTCTGAAACATACCATCTCCCACCTGTCAGACCTTTTCCCAGAAGAGCAAACCTGCAGAAGGGCATGTAGCAGCAGATGTCGGAGAACCTGCTGAGCTCATGCTTTTCTCTATGTTCTCTAAGCAGCAATCTGCTAGAGCATCTTTTGTTTTCTTTTTTCATGTCACAGGAACTGTGTTTTGCATTGTCTAACAACATTAGCAATCAGACAAAAAAAATCTAAAAAAGGTTTATTTATAATTTAAAGTCATAAGTCATGATTCTGAAGAAAGTGAAATTGTGAGGTATGAACAATTGTGTGGAAAAAGGTCAGAATTGTAAGGAAAAAAGTCAATTGTGAGAAAAAAAAGTCAGAATTGCAAGATATAAACAGATTGTAAACTCTCAATTGTGAGATAAAGAGTCAAAATTGCAAGATATAACTCGCAATTGCGAGGAAAAAAATTCTCATAATTCTGATTGTTTTTCCTCACAATTTTGAGTTCATATATTGCGATTCTGAAAAGGGAAATATAATCTCACAATTGTGAATTATAATGTCCAATTAATAATGTCCAGTAAAAAAGACTGACTTTAGTTTCCAGAAATGACTTTATAACTCCATAATTTATAATTGTGACTTTATAAATCATAATTGAGACTTTATATCACACAATTCTGAGAGAAAAAATAATAAGAATTGCGAGATAAAAGTCAGAATTGTGAGATAAAAAAATTGCAATTACATTTTTTATTTTTTGTGGACGAAACAAGCCTTCATACGCCAACCTCACATGGTTTATATGTAATCAAAACATAAACAAAACTACATTTTTGTTTTCTGAACAAAATTTGGGCACTTTCTCACTGCCTCAGTGCTAGGATGTTGTGGGCGGTTGCTAATGTGTTACTATGCAATTTCTAGGGTGTTGTTGTTGGTGGTTGCTAAGTCATTGCTATGCAGTTGCTAGGATGTGGTGCGTAGTACCTAGTGCATTAAAATGCAGGGTGTTCTGGGTGGTTGCTATACAATTGCTAGGTTGTTGTAGGTAGTTGCTAGGTTGCTTCTATGAGCGTTGTGGTTGCTATGCTGATCTGAGTCAGAAGAGTCAGCCCTTAAATCTCTGTGATACTCTGCTATTTAGATATGACTCAAGTTCCTGCTTCACTTTTCAGCCAGTTATATTTTACAGCAGACAAAAATAGTTTGTGTAGCTCTTTTATAATATATTTGATCTTAATTTAAAAAGTCAACAATAGTTTTGATGTTTTATCCCTTTAACAAAAAAAGCAGCGTTTAATTTCTTACCTTTTCTAACGAACCATCATTTCTGTTCAGAACGTCCCGACGGGGGAAAGATGACTCCCGTATCCAGAGGCGGTGTGACCTCACCGGGCTGGAAGATGAAGCGGGAACACTAAACTCTGAGAGGTGCTGGAGTTCTTGAGGTCTTCTCACACATGCCTGTGTCTGACATCAGGAGACGCAGCAGCAGAAGCAGCCCTCTGTGGTCACACACACACAGCGTCTCTCTCACTGCGACCAGACCATAGAAAAGCAGTTTGGGTAAAGGGAGGTGTTTCCTGTCAGAGGGGAAAATAGAGTCAGGGAGGGGCGCACGACATGAGAATTTACACCCTCAGGATGGCAGTGCGATCCAGGCCACATTTCACACCCGTTGGTCAACAGATCATTGTAAACCTCAACTTCAGGTCCACACATGTGTATTTGAATGCCTTGTGTAGGTGTGTTTTCTTTAAGCTCAGACGGACTATCCATGCTGTGCTGAATGAAGCAAGTATATAGTTTAAATGTTTGGGCTAGTATTGTAGTTTATGGCCATGGATAAGAAACGTTTTGATGCCAAGGACCCTGAAAATATTACAATCCCCTCGTGAAAGACCCAGATATATAATTTAAGCAACTAATAAAAAATAGTTAGTAAGGAATTATAAAAACGACATTTAAAAAAAGAAAAGAAACAGCATTTTTGTTTGTTGTACTAAAGCCAACTATATATACTACTATACTATATATATATATAGTATAGTAGTATATATATTATATCAAAAATAATCTTTTGAAAGGTAGTGTATATCCAATTTTTTCCCTCAAAACTGAGACAAGTATTGTCTCTTTGTCAGTTAGTATCACCAAAGCACCAGCTGATTAAAAGGATTTTTGTACAACAGGCTCACTTTTTCTTCAGAAAATAGTTTTTACAGTATTAATGTTTACAAAAGGATGCCTTGTGCAACATGCAGAGCTCAAAGGAAAGATAAGAAGCAAATGTAAAACTCAAACCAGGGTCTTTCTGTTTCTGTTTGTCATTCAACATTCAAACACCTAAATGATGTCTCTTTCAGCGTGTGCAGACTTGAATAAGTCCGACGGGCCACGTCTAACATGCCAGAGAGATCTCCGTCTGTCAGAATTGCGAGATGTAAACAATTGCAAGAAAAAAAAAATCAGAGTTGCGAGGAAATATGTCAGAACTGTGAGGAAACAAGTCAGAATTGTGAGATGTCCCGCCCTGTGGGGTGGGATAGGATAGAGCAGAAAACGTCTGCACTGGGCAAAACGCCTGCAGCTTCAGGCTACTGCGGGATTAAAAGAGCTCTTTGTGTTCCCGCCTGTCGGATGAGAGGTACACACCTGAAGCCACTCAAAACCCTGCACCGTCCCAAGCAAGCAACAGCCAAAGAAAACCTTCGATCTTTGACTGTACAGTGAGCCATGCTCCTCAGATAAGTGTTTGTTGAGTGTGACAGAGATAAAGTTATATAATATGGGGAACATACTCCGTTTAAGGATGTGAAAATGAAAGTCAAAAGCAGGTTGAACGGAATCCATTAAGATTGAAATTAAAGGGGTAGTTCGCCCAAAAATGAACATTATCGCATGATTTACTCACCCTCAATCCCAGGCGATTTTGAAGCTCAAAAATATGCATCCATTCATGATAAAAATAATCCATACGGCTCCAGGGGGGTAATAAAGTGCTTCTAGAGTGAAGAGATGGGTATTTGTATGAAAAATATCCATATTTAAAACTTTATTAACAAAAATAACAAGCTTCCGGCAGACGACCGCACGCATACTTTGCAAGACCCGTGACGCAGGATGTAGGAGTATCGTAAACTTCGACGCCTCTTGCGATTCGAACAAATAGTGCTGAGGAACAACCTCAAACTCCATTACAAATCCTCCGTCATTTCTCTTTAAAATTTCTCGTTTTAGACTTCTAATCTGTGACAGGTGTTTTGTTTTGCTCTATCCTCGGTGCTTCAGGTCAGAGGTTACTCTTCCACCGCAAATCGGTTCGTGTGGCCGTCTCTCCCGGAAGCTAGTTATTATTATTATTCATGCCAAAAAAACCCATCACTTCTCTTCCATAGAGCCATGCTGATTATTTTTATGATGGATGGAGGCATTTTTTGGGCTTCAAAATTCACTACCATAATAAATCTTGGAAGAGCCAGGATATTTTTCAATATATCTCTGATTGTGTTCGTCTGAAAGAAGAAAGTCATATACACCTAGGATGGCTTGAGGATGAGTAACTTATGGGATAATTTTCATTTTGGGGTGAACTATCCCTTTAAATGCATGTCCTGAGAAGATCATGCACCAAATTTCTCATCATAAAGGACAAAGGGTCACTTTTTCCTGTTTATAATATTACAAACAAACTTTATTTGATAGTTAAACACTGTTTATTGAAAAGCAACGTCTTAAAAAGAATCTTTCCCTTACTGGATTTGAATCTCATCATGGGCAACGTGTAATTTTCATGCTGTGTAATGTTTTTTGTTTACAAGAATACTCCTGTTTTACCGTCACTGTGGCTTGTGACCAAACAGGAATGATTTTTATGAATCATTTCAAAGATGATGATTATGTGGTCACCGAAAAATTCCTGCATCCTCTTATGTAATGGCAAAATGTATGTAGCATTTTGGAAGCAAAATAATATTGTTTCAAAATAACATGCAAAATCTCTTGCCACAAGCCGAGACAAAAACAAATGAATGAGGAAATGTAGGAGACAAAAGCATTCCTTCTGTTTTTAGTCTGATCTCAAGGCTCAAATTGATTTGCCTGATCATTTACATGACTATACGTAAAACTCAAGTTACTACATGCTTTTTATTTTACTACTTACATGTTCGTCTCCAATAGCTTCCCAAGTTAGATGATTTCTCTTAAAGGGGTAGTTCACCCAAAAATGAAACTTCTGTCATCATTTACTCACCCTCAAGTTGTTCAAAACCTGTATGAATTTATTTCTTCTGTTGTCGGAAACCAAACAGTTGACGGCACCCATTGTAGTTTTTTTCCTACTATGGAAGTCAATGGGGTCCATCAACTGTCTGGTTACCCACATTCTTCAAAATATCTTCTTTTGTGTTCAACAGAAGAAACTCGTACAGATTTGGAACCGCTCGAGGGTGAGTAAACAATGACAACATTTTCATTTTTGGGGGAATGACTGTTCTATTATTCATTTGAGCTTATTAAATGACTACAAATCCTAATATTTTACCGCAATTTAAAAAAAGCTCACAGAAACATTCTTTACACTGCAAACAGTGTGTTGAATTGCAAATAAAGGTCCTAAAGTACCAATATTTGCACATGTAAACTCTATAAACTTAATTATAAGTGTACTTGTGGTAAAGAGATAGACATTATCAAAACAAGAGCACTTAATAATAAGAGGCGTAGTCTAAACAAACAACGTCAAGTTGAAGAACTCATCAATCAATAGATATTTCACCACATTAATCCATTTATTGATTTTTCAAACGACGAGAGCAATACAAAGTAAACAAAAATCACTTTTCCCACACTGTTCCTTGAGAATATCTGCAGAATTATTTCAGTTCGTTACTAGGAACAACAATCTATGCATTACTTAAAAAAATAATAGTTCATATCCCAAAAACCATCCATTTGCAAAACAAACATGAATCTCACACATAAACTATTTTTTCTTGGAGTACTCCTTCCGTCCACCACCTGCTCCAAAGTTTCGCACGCGGTGTATTTTGGCGAGCTGGGCCTCTATTGTCTCTATAATGTTCATGTGGTCTGGGATGTGGACGTAGCGCACGTTTCGGCCAGTGACAAACAGATCGTCCATGCTGGAAACGTGTCCGCGCCTGTCCCTGTACAGAACCTTCTCCAGCCGGATGTTCATGAAAGCGTCCACATTAATAACGCGTCCCCTCGCCGTGCTCTCGTCTCGCAGGTCAACGGTGGTCACCTGACCATGCAGACCCTGCAGGAGAATCACCAGACTGTTCTCGGCGATGGTGCGTTCACGAATCGAATGGCTCACTTCCATGTTCACCTCTGCGCAGAGAAATTGTTCACAGTCAGACAATGGCATGTCTAAATGTGTGACCAATTTAAGAACCACTTTCATACTGTTCGTGACCCCAAATATGATGAAAAGCCAAGATGAGCAGATAATTACTGTTGATTCTCTGCCTATTAACTGTAAAACGGCAGCCCCAAAAAATGTATTGATGGTATTACACCTCCAGCCACATACTCAGCATTTCTATCGTGACGTTAATGCGCACATATGAAATGCACATAATTAAAGGCTTCTGAGAGGCTCTGCTGACAGACAAACCACATACTGCAACTTATGAAATGATTTGAAGGAAAATATGCAAATCAGCTTTTTCAAGCAACGTGAAATGCAGAATGAAATTTTTAAGCCACAAAAAATATAAAAGAATGTATTTGCACAATATAAATAAAATATCAAACAAAATGTCATTTTTATAAACACATAATCTTGTTGAATTTTAATTTTTAGGTTACACATTTCCAATATGGGACTCATCTTTTCCATATATCAGCAAAAAAAAAAAGTGTCACAATTAATGTGAGCAGCAATTTTAACAAATTAACTAGTATGTATTTATAGGCAACAATGGTTAATCTTTTTAAAATTACTAACAAGTTCATTATCAGTTTCATTAGTAACTATTAGTGATGGGCGCTTTCGAAACACTGCTTCATGAAGCTTCGAAACATTTACGAATCATTTGTTTCGACTCAGTGGTTCGGAGCGTGTTTCAAACTGCCAAAGTAGCAAAACTACATATTTTAACACTGCAGCTGCTCTCGTGCGCAAAAGGCAACGGTTTACACTTGTACGCGCATGCCCAGTTGGCATGAACGGTCATGTGACATGCGTTTTCGGTTAAGCAGTGTAGACGGAGATCGTTTCTGAAACGCTGTGTAAAATTGTCTACAACCTGACGAGTTTTATACATTTGTTGGAGTTTTAATGAGGTATTTGTATAATTAAAATGAATAATAGTAGTTAGTTAACTAACCCATCCATGGAACAAAACAAAACAACCCCTGATAAGTGATAAAAGAATACATATTACACAGAAACTTAATATATAATGGTATTAGAGGATTAGTTTATTGCATATGAATAAGGTATTCAATAAAACATTAGCAACGGGTTTGTAAAAGCTGTTTTTATGGATGTTTGGCTTGAGTTTGTGTTGCATTTACACTGTTCTGGCCAGCAGGGGTCACCAGCGTGTTCCTAAGGCTCCGAAACAGTGAATCATTTTGCGAATCAAATGATTCAATTGATTCGAAGCTTTGAAAAGCTTCGTTTCTCCCATCACTAGTAACTATTAACATTCCAATTTTCCAGCAGCAATTGCAGACTGTTTCTTGTAACAATGCAATAGTTTGGGAATAGTGACTAGTTGCAAAGACAATAACGTTACTCACGACTAGCTGATGAATACATTAGGCGCTACTGAACAGTATCCAATGAAGTACCATCTACCGACTTCTCAGTAGTTAAGCTGAAAACTAAACTAGTCGGGGATCGACTAAAAAACACGTTAACAAATACTGAACGTTCCTGCAACTGCATTTAACTAAAGATATAACATGCGACCAGAGAGGAAACATTTACGATCCTCACAGACCCCAGCTTCACTTATAAATGTCCTGTAAAGTAAATTCGTTTTATTACCTTCCTTAGTGTTATCTTAGGCTCAAAACATGTTTGCTTCTTCATGCTTTCGAGCACGCGCTCCGTCGCAGAGCAGAGTGACGTCATCAAGACGCTCCCTCTAGTGAGCTGTTTGAATAAACTTCATAGGTGACTAGTTTTACCAGTTAATGTTTATCTGGATAAGTTTATTCAAAAAGTTAAATCCTCAATGTTCAAGAGAAAAATACAGTTCATTTAACTGCTGTGGTGGGGCATGCTGTCACAATTGACATCTGCTTTGTTTTAAAAATACTGTCTAAAGTTAAAAAACATTCTCAACATATTTGTATTTAACACGTATAATGTTATTTAATTGCTTTTATGCCAAATCTGAACCTTGCAACAATAATGAAACGATGAAACATTAAAACAGTAGCTACTGAAAACACAATATTTAAAACCCATGTGGCAACTTGCCCCGACCTGACATGTGTGATCTTATCCTGAGAACACAGTTCAAGAATTCAATCAAATTTTATGTCCTTGACAGTTGTCTAAATGTATGCTTTTCTTTCTGATTACCCAAAAGCTGTATAATTTTTATAATCTTAAATCACAATCATTAATAGTGTTTTGTGATTCACATATTGTAGTGCCAGAAAAACAGGTTACAATGAGATTTGAATGAATAACAGCAGGAACTCATTGTTTTTCTGTCAGCAGAATGAAACAAGTTTTGTTCCAGGGAACTTAATAACTCAGGACTTTTTTGTTTCTGCAGAAAAAACTAGCTGACATATGAATCTAGTCGTTGTAGGCGTACATTAGAAGTTCAACTTCAGAAAGCAAACGTCAATCAGCTGAACTGACATTTTAGACATGAAGGGGATTTTTTTTAATGGATAATTTTCAATAAAAGAGATTTTATCAGATCTGCCAATGTCAGGGGACATTTTTCAACAAGTTTGTACCTAAAGTATAGATAAAAAAACATTTTAAAAAGTTGAAAACACATTGCATTATGTATTTAATTTAATTTAAACTTAAATCAAATAAAAAAAAAAACACAGTACAATTTTGCTTCAGACTGTTCTTAATCAGTTTCTAAATGCATGAAAGCCAGGCAAAACTCCCATTTATTTCTGTTTCCTCTCAGCCTTCCCTCATGCTTCCTGACTCATGGTCTTCAGTGACTGACCTTTAGAGCTCATCCATCATGGCCAGCAAGTCGTCTCCTTTGTTCCCGGGTCCCTCTGTCTGGCTTCCCTCTTCATCAAATTCTCCTGCTATGCGTGCCAGCTCAGTACTGACCAGCTGATCCTGGGAATACAATGGTAAACACTCAGGAATAAATAAGAACTGATTTTTTTTTTTAAAGTGATTCATATTGTGCCATTTACTAATGCAAAACCCCCTTGAATTTAGTCTCTTTACAGTAGTATTGATGTGGTTTGAGATTTCTACAAACCCAGTGTGGAATTTGAATGAGATGGAAAATATTAGTGATGTACTTGCTATTAATTATGTACTTATAATTATAGTTATAATTAATTATTGTACTTTAAGTACATTATTATTTACTTATTATGCACTAAGTAGACAAGTTATTGTCTACTAAAACATTATTGAACATTCACACTCATTGAACTCATCATTCAACTGAAATTACAGGAACAAATTTCTGGTTGCTTTTTTTCCCGCATTAACTTCCCTGTAACTTCCATTTGAATAGAATTAAAATCATACGTCAAAAAGCAAGTTAATCTTGCCCTGCAGCAGCACTGGTGTTTCTTATAAAATGAAAACGCATTTTACTATAGCATAGGACATTCCCAGCCCTGGGCAACAAAATAAAGCAAAACAAGGACATGAGTTTTGTGAAGTGCATGACACTCCACCTGTGTGACTTGTATGTTAATGACTCCAGATGACTGGTGCTCCGTTCCTTCTGAAACTCCACTGGAAAAGTTTGAGAGAAGGTTAGAGTAACACACATTTTAACCTGGAATTGTCAACCAGTCCTTTTGTATATTTTAAAAGAATAGTTCACCTTTATTATTGCAACACAAAATTAGATGTTGAAAACGTTGTATGTGTATAATGTATATATATTACTTCATAATATACGTCATTACTTCTTTGTCATTATATATATATATATATATATATATTATGTTTTTACTTCTTTGTCATTAAATATATAATATATATATGTATATATATATATTACGTCATTACTTCTTTGTCATTAAATATATATATATATAGCAACCATGCCTATGAGCTTGTGTGTGGACATGTCTGGATTAAGTCTGGATTAGTAAGGCTTACATGCCCTCCTCCTCCTCCTGGTCCAAGGCTAACAGGTTGACTCTGAACCCAGCGTCCACATTCAAGAGTTTCTGCACCTCCATTCCACCCATCAGTTTAGCGAGCAAATTGAGTTCCTCTGTGGCCAGAGGATTGGGGGTTGTGTCTGCCTGTCCAGATATTCACACAAAAACACAATGACACCCAGAGAGCTTTGAGTTGCAAACACATAACAAAAGTATGAAACAGGCCCAATTTATTGTTTTTGCTTTTTTCTCCTCGACATGAGCTGTTCTTTTGGAATGTCCCATGATGCCTGCAGTGAGGGTGTACCTGCTTTGTAGAGGTGGTTGATGGATCCATGTCTTCAGGTGAGGGTGTGCTGTACCTGTACAGATGTCCTCAGAGATTCACATGAGCATGAATTAAGAAAATATGTTTTAGGATGACACAACCACAAACACAAGGGGTTATTTTAAGTGCGTGTGTGCATGTATCAATCAAAAATACAGTAAACCTGTAATATTGTGAAATGTTACTGCATTTTATAATAGCTGTGTGAATCTATGTGAATATATTTTAAAGCATAATTTATTCCTGTGATCAAAGCTGAGTTTTCAGCATCATTAATCCAGTCCTGTGTCATATGATTTTTCAGAAATCATTCTGATATGATGATTTGATATTCAAAAACATTTGTTATTATTATCAATGTTGAAAACATTGTGCCGCTCAATATTTTTTGTGGAGACTGATATTTTTTTAGGATTCTTCTTAGGATTAATAGAGAGCATTTATTTGAAATATGATTATTTTGTGACAATGTAAAATTCTTCACGGTCACTCTTGATTAATTGAATGCAACCTTGCTTAATAAAAGTATTAATTTCTTATTAACCTATATATATATATATATATATATATATATATATATATATATATATATATATATATATATATATATTTTAGTGCACAGATAGATAGATAGATAGATAGATAGATAGATAGATAGATAGATAGATAGATAGATAGATAGATAGATAGATAGATAGAGGTATATGTACATACTTTTTTAAAATGAATTTTATATTTGAAATATTAAATATTGCTGTTTATCTTAATAATAATTATTTTATGTTATAATAAATAATTATCTCTTAAATAACATGGTTACATACATTTTATATTTTAAATATATTTATTACATTATATTGTAATAAATTACATTTAGTATTTTTATTATTTTATTAAATTATTATATTATTTAATATGTAATATTGGAATTTTAAAGAGCATTTATAAATCCTAATTCATTTTCATATTTACATGTTGCTGCCCAAAAGTGTGACCCTGTCTCCAGAGAGGTCAAACGAGGCCTGGCGTACAGCACTTGTGTAGCTTCCTCCACTAGG
Source organism: Opsariichthys bidens (assembly GCA_037194245.1). NCBI lineage: Eukaryota > Metazoa > Chordata > Actinopteri > Cypriniformes > Xenocyprididae > Opsariichthys > Opsariichthys bidens. The sequence continues at coordinate 8,833,083 of CM074306.1, forward strand.
GAACCTTGTTCTCCTCAGCTCACGCCCTTTAGCATTAAACCACCTGCAAGACAAGAATGCATGATGCAGTTCTGAAGGAACAAATTCAATATTTGCATATGGGTCTGTATGCCTATAAGGATGTTATTCCAATTAAAACAGTGACCTCTGACCTTCCCCTTCCTTACCTAATTAAACCAGGAACCTCAGATCCGTGAGGCACCGGCCCTGAGGTCTGCAGCACAAAATGCCCGTTAGGGTTCTGAATTTTTTCTTTTAAGAAAATTGAGACCTGTGAAAGAAAATGTCATGAAATCTCATGAAATCAGTTAGTGAAACTCCAGCTTTGTGACAAACTAGCTACGCTTGAATGCTCTTACAAAAAATTTCAATGATTTGCATATAACCATATGATCTGGCAGCAATGCCAGCGATTCATTTCAAACACTTGAAAAGACAATAAACTCTCACATAAGTAAACTGCTTACCCTGATTTGCATATCTTGAAAGAGAACCAGCAGCGTATGCCGGATGAGTTGAAACTCACCATCGGATAAGGGTGTGTATACCTTAGAAAGAGGTGAAGTATGCACTAGAAATAACAACAGCCTTGGCACAGAAAAGCAACTTGATATGCGATAGATGATACATAGAATTACTTCCCAATAAGAAAAAGTTTATGAAGAGATACATTTATTAGTTTTACACATAATGAAATGAGATGTTCACACCACATTAGCAGACTAGTTCCTGGTGGACATTTACCTCAATAAGCTGCCGCTGCGCTTCGTTGATCTGGTTAACGAGGCTGGGATTATCCTTAACCAGTTCCTTGATGGTGTCCGTGTGGTTGAAGGTGATGAGCAATAAATCTTGTGGACGTGGACACAGAACGATCTGATACTTAAAGGCCATAGTCATCAAATCATACAGCTACAATAAAGACAACAACACACATTTACACAGGTATTAAATATAGACTGTGAATATTTTGTGTGAAGTAACTTAAAAATGTGCTATTTTATTAATTGGTTTTATTCAAGTTTGAAATATTATAGAATGTACCTGATTTTAGTCATAATTTAGATCATGCTAAATATGCTTTTTGCTTTAATATTTAGAGGTATAGTGTTCCGGACCATAACTAAAGCTTTTTTTTTTCCAAAATTTTTTTTGGACTGTTTTTTTAATGGAATATTGCAGTTTATTATAAATTATTTATCTGCACATCATTATTTTTAAAAAAATTCACATGCCCTCATCTCAAATCCAAATAACTTCTCCCTCTTGCAGCAACATCTCTTCTCTGATGACACGTTCACTGGCACGAGGGCGGGGCAACCTGTCATTCACATGAGATCCTCCAATAGAAAACCACAACCATCCAATCAATTCCAAAAGTCCCACCCAACTTTTTTTTTTTTTTCTTGTTCGAGAAGCGGTCTGACTCAGATATACACTCACCAGCCATTTTATTATATACACCGTGCTTGTACCGGGTTGGACCCCCTTTTGCCTTCAGAACTGCCTTAATTCTTCATGCCACATATTCAACAAAGGTGCGTCAAACGTTCTTCAAAGATTTTGGCCCATTTTGACATGATAGCATAATGCAGTTGCTGCAGATGTGGTAGGCTGTGGTGTTTAAATGACGCTCCATTGGTACTAAGAGGCCCAAAGTGTGCCAAGAAAATATCCCTCACACCATTAAACCACCAGCAGCCTGAACCGCTGATACAAGGCAGGATGGATCCATGCTTTCACGTTGTTTATGCCAAATTCTGACCTTACCATCTGAATGTTGCAGCGGAAATTGAGACCCAAAGCTTTCACATAAATACACTGCTCACCCTGATTTGCATATCTTGAAAGAGAACTAGCAGCTTATGTCAAATGAATTGAAACTCACCATCGGATAAGGGTGTGTATACCTTAGAAAGCGGTGAAGTATGCACTAGAAATAACCGCTAATACAAGGCAGGATGGATCCATGCTTTCATGTTGTTTACAACAAATTCTGACCCTCGTAAATCGAGACCAGCAACGTTTCTCCAATCTTCTATTGTCTGATTTTAGTGAGCCTGTAGCCTCAGTTTCCTGTTCTCAGCTGACAGGAGTGGCACCCTGTGTGTTCTTCTGCTTCTGTAGCCCATCTGTTTCAAGGTTTGACATGTCGTGCGTTCAGAGACGCTCTTCTGCAGACCTCAAGAGTGGTTGTTTGAGTTACTGTTGCCTCTCTATCAGCTCGAACCAGTCTGGTCATTCTTCTCTGGCATTTACAAGGAATTTTTGCCCACAGAATGGCCACTCACTGGAAATAAACCCTAGAGATGGTTGTGTGTGAAAATCCCAGTAGATCAGCAGTTTCTGAAATACTCTGATCAGCCCGTCTGACACCAACAACCATGTCCAAAGTCACTTAAATCACCTTTCTTCCCCTTTCTGATGCTCCGTTTGAACTTCAGCAGTTCATTGTGACCATAGCCGTGTCTCATTTCGAAGGCTGCAACCTTCGGAGGTCACATTTGTCAGCCGCATACATCATTAAAGATGTCTTCTTTCAGAAAAGTAACCATTATAAAATTGACCGTTATTCCTAGTGAAGCGTAAATTGTTGCGATTTCTAATTGACTTTGGAATATAGTGGTCATTTTACTGAAGTGAAGCAGCTTCAATGACGTATTCAGCTGACAAATGAGACCTTCGAAATGAGACACAGCTAATGTCTACATGCCTCAATGCATTGAGTTGCTGCCATCACGTGGTATTTGTGTGTCCGGTGAGTGTACGTTACAATACAGAAGAAAAGACTATCGCAACTTCCATTTATGCAGACGTTAATATAGTTTGCTCATTTGTCTTTTTGTTTTTGGGTCCTATTTAGTAACCTGTTGATGATGCCATTTTTTAAAGTCATTGCAAATTTACATTTTAAGTCATTTATTTGTTTTTGTGTGGGAGAGGGTGAGTTTGGATACCTTGTCCATGCTGGCCAGGTTAAGACGCATAATGGAGGCGTGCGCTATCCGTGTCAAAACTGTCCTCAGGGCTCGGTGGGAATACAGATCCTGCGGCCGCAAGAGCTCCTCTAGAAAAGCCTTACTGAACATAGTGGCCACTATATCATTCATAACTACAGAAAGAGAATGATAAATGAGAAAAGAGAAAGATTGAGGCAAGAGTGAAATCTTAAACATATCAAAGAAAGAAACAAAGAAAGAAGCTGCTGTATTTTCCACCATATAAACTATTTCTGTTCCGGTCGTTAATTATGGTTTTGATTATGAATGATAGATTATATGAATCGTGGATCTTATTTTTATTTTGGTATGTCACTTAACTTAGAATTGGGTGAGCTGATTATAAAATGCATTAATTAGGGAAAAAAATAGACTATATTTTGGATTATTTTACAATAAAGTTTAGGTGCATTTTCCCGCATGATTTTGCTACAAATACACTGCATGGCACATGTAACACATATCAAATATTTGCAAAAAACTTAATAGGAAGGAAGATATCAAAAATATTGTACCTCTTTTCCTGTCATCTTCTGTCCAAACACCTGCAAAAGAGATTTCAGGCCAACATCCTGTTACTTTTGAGTGAATTAATGCAATTCCCAATTACACTACGCAGCTAATCACTCGCAGCTAATAATTAGCATGATTCATTAATCTGTCTGTAAAACAAATTGCCCTCTGACAACAGCTGAGATTGCATTCCTGATATTTCTATGCAAACAAATCTAATTTCATGATTCTTACAAGGCCTACTAGAAAGAACAAAAAATATTTCAGAGCTAAAAATTCAGTTGAAATGATTCTCCACTATATTTCTAGTTCTAGTTCAGTGGTTTTCAACTGGTTTTGCTTCAGGGCACAAGTTTATTGTGTAAAAGTACAAACACGTCTTTAAAACAAACTGAGATTTATAACTGTTGCCAAGAATTGCACAGGAGCAACAGGAGTGACAGCTTGATAGACGGAAGATTAATGATCAGTGGCATACTTGTGGATGTTGCTTCAATGTTCAATTTTGTATTATTTTGCATTTAACAAATTTCCCCCCTTTTTTCCACCAAGAACCACACATCTTTTCCTCAGTATTTTTGTTTTTATTTTCATAAAACAAACATGCACGTGAAGATGTGCAATGCAGATAAAGGTCATTTTGAAGCACTAGTTGTTAATAGTTTACTAAAGCAGGATTCGTTAGTTAAGCAGCTGTTATGGGCTATGGGGGTCGAGTCTACTGTTGGTTACCTCTCCGAGTTTTATCATCGTTTTCATCCTGCGCTCGGAGGCGCTGGTCCAGAATGTAGATCATTTCTCCGCCGAGATTTATGATGAGCAAAGGAAGAGTTCTTTGAGACATGCTGAATGAGTTAATGTACTTATTATATCACGAAATTGTTAGTGCAGTTGTGCGAGTTCATTTCTTCTGGTGTGGAACGCAGACGGTCACACCAAACGCGAGAGCTTTTAGCGGAGCATTATGACGTCGAGTAATGCCACGCTGACGCGCGCGCTCACGCACCTGTCATTACAGACGCGCGCGGTGGTTGGATTATAAGTATTAGCGTAATTCCACTGTATTGTTTATTAATTCATTAAATGAACCGTTAGTTGATTCAGTTAATCATCTGTTAATTCATTTTGGAGAAAGCTGAAATAATTGTCTTTTTTTTTTTTACTGAAGTATAGGTAAACATTTTTGATGTATTTATTTTTATTTTATTGTATGTTATCTTTGACCTGTCTTTGACCTGCAAAAATATCAAAACATTCAAAAACAAACCAAATATTTTTAGTTTATTCATTTTTAATACATTTATAAGATTTAAAATATGTGACAACTTGCCCCAATCTGGTAAGTAAAAGTGTAACCTTTAAGTTAAAGGTGCACTATGTGGTTTTTTTGTCCACTAGAGGTCGCTATTCAAAACAAAGTTGTAGCTTGATGACGACAAGTTTGAGCGAGGAATCTGCACCTCACAGCCGGTGGAAAAGTAAAGTCAAAGCACTTTTTACAATGCAAATTGTGTCAAAGCAGCTTTACAGTAATAATTGGCAAATAATTTTGGCTGCACAGCAGCTCCCAAAGAAAATGGTGTCATTGTCCAGTTTATTCCATATATTTGTATTGATTCATTTCGTTGCAAAGATCAGTAGTTATTAGTCTAGTTAATTTATGTATATCAGCACTGGAGAAAACAGTGATATAATCGTCCGGCTCAGCTCAGTTCGCATACAACAGCGCCAATGCAGGCATACCAAAAACACTGCTGAATATCAAACAACTGTCCCGAACTTAAGCAATCCAAAGGCAACAGTGGCAAGGAACCAAAACTCCAACAAATGAAGAAAAAACCCTTGGGAGAAACCAGGCTTAGTCGGGGGGCCAGTTCTCCTCTGGGCGACAGTGAACACTTCCTTGATACAAGTTACAGGTCATAAATCCGATTTGGGATTGCAACAGTCAAAATATTTAATCCGGTTCCATCTAGTTTAAAAAAAATTTTCATCACGCCGGTATGGAGCGGTTTTGAGAAACTTACCAATTTTGAGAATTGGTAGGTTTTCGTCAGGGCACGAGGAAATATAGAGCTGAGTATCATCAGCGTAACAGTGAAAACTAATGCCATGCTTCCTAATGACATCTCCCAAGGGTAGCATGTACAGAGTGAAAAGCAACGGTGCTAGAACTGAGCCTTGCGGTACTCCACATTGAACTTGTGATCGAAATGACTTCTCTTCGTTTACTACTACAAACTGATAACGGACAGATAAGTACGATTTGAACCATGCCAATGCAATTCCACTAATGCCAACATCATTTTGTAGTCTATTCAAAAGAATATTGTGGTCGATAGTGTCAAAATCAACACTGAGGTCTAGTAGGACTAATAGAGAGATAAAACCACGGTCTGATGATAAGAGCAAATCATTTGTAACTCTAATGAGAGCAGTCTCCGTACTATGGTACGGTCTAAATCCTGACTGGAAATCCTCAGAGATACCATTTCTTTCCAACACAGTTATAGGAACACAGTTGCGATGATACTGCCTTTTCTAGTATTTTTGACAGAAAAGGTAGATTGGAGACATCTCTTTCAATAGTTTAGTCGGTATTGGGTCTAACATACATGTTGTTGATTTCGATGATTTAACAAGTTTAGACAATTCTTCCTCTCCTATAGCAGCGAATGAATGGAATTTTTCCTCGGGGATACTATGTGATACTGTACTGCTGTAATTTTCTCTCCAGTATTGTCAATCTTGCAAGTAAAGAAGTTCATAAAGTCATTACTGCTGTGCTGTTTGGAAACATCAGAAATTGAAGCTGTATTTCTCATTAATTTAGCCACTGTATCAAATAAATACATAGGGTTGTGTTTATTTCCTTCTAAAAGATTTGAAAAATAAGCAGATCTAGAGGTTTTTAAGGCCTTTCTGTACTCAATAATTCTCTCTCCATCAGGACGGGACTCGGGCAGAAATCATGTTTTTGGATGTGATTATTAACGACACACTCCTCGAGAGCAGCGGTACTTTTATTATGCCACAGTCGCCACTTCCACTTCTTCTGGTCATGAGTGTGAGGAAACGCAGCTCTGTTTGTCATATTAGATACATTTGAGTGTGTTGAAAATTATGTTGTAACGTATATGTTATAACTCTGTGCTTTCGCTCGCTGGCTGCTGTGAGACACTTGTTCACACTGCAGTAAGATAGATCCATATTAGAATATCATATTAAATGCTGTATAGCTTGTGTTGATAAATGGTATGAAATTGATTTTAAAACATATTTGTATGATTGAGAAAATTCTCTATTACTGTTACTAAAAATAAAGCTGCATCTGATTATGCTATGTTAGCTACTTGACAAAATAGTGTTTTTCTCTGAGGCACGGTAAAGCGTGGTACTCACGGAAAATCAAGAAAATTAGATTTAAACAATAAGACTAAATATGTTGAGCTATATAACAATAATTAGTTTTCTGTCTATAAATGTAGCAAAACAGATGTTCCCTTGTCTAACAAAATATGTGATATATATAAAAGCGTCTTTTTTGTTTCCATGGTTTCTACAAAATAAAACCTGAAACTGAGGGTAACACAGATACGACACAGGCGACTCACTAACACGTCCTGTATCCTTGGTTAAAATTGTGATTTCCTCCCAATTTATAAATGGATGGAAACATTTGGGAAATTGTAAGTACTGAACTGAACAAAATATATAACAATGGCCTAGTGGTTTTTGGATATTCTACTGCAAACATTTTACAAATTGCAGCTTTAAGATCTACAGCTTTAAGAGTACAAGTCTGTGCTCCTATTTTCAAAGGTTTTAATGCTGTTTGTGGAAAATTCTCCTCTTAAATTCATCCGTCAGCTAGCTCTTTTGATGATTTTCTTATGCCGTCTGTATATGGTGAATGAATGCAAACTATTGCAGGGCTCATTTTACATGGACTGTTTAGGCAAATGTAGTCAAATGCTGTAAAACTGCCTCAGTTAAAGATGTAAAGTACCTGGCAAAAGGAAAGACTGCAAACATCAGCGTTTTCTTTGGCGTCTTGAACTGTCTAATGCCAAGCTTCGAATTCAGTGTAAACTAATTCTAAAAACATTCTTTATTTCTACACAGGACTTTGTTAGTAAGTATAATTATTCTTTATTGTTGTTGTTGTTTGAAAATTATGATGTAACACTCTCTTAAATATGAATTACATGTTCAGTTTGGCGTGGTGGCTAAATGCAAATTACTTTACAGGAAATCTCTTGCACTTTTAATGTGGAGCAGCTGAAGTTTGGATTTCTCAAGGTTTTACAGGTAATCTTTGCTGTCAAAAAGTGCTGATATTCAATGTTCAATAATGTGACCAGTGATTTTAGCTCTTTTGAAATTGAGACTAGATGATTATAACCTTTTATATGTCTATAAATTCTTTTCATCTATATCAATGATTTTTTGCAGACGTTCTGTTGCAGAAGTAAGCTAAGAATAATGGGAAACTTTCAGTACCTCTCTGTCTTTATAGTGTAAGTTCCATTGTGGTGAGTAATATGTAAAACATGAAAACGTTTAGACTGACTGATGCTGTGAGTAAAATACATGAGTGGCACATGAATGTTACATTTTTTTTTTTTTACCTGCAGGGTGGCTATCTGTAAGTGTGATGGTAAAAAATATGTCAACGTCAAAGAAACCCTCAGTCACAAGTATATCAAACACGACTGGATGGGGGACATAGATGATAACAAGCCTTTATCAGCTATATCGATCCCTGGAACACACCAAAGCACCAAATACTTGAAAACATCAACACCAATGTTTCAAGCATGGGGACTGCACAACCAACTGGACGCAGGCATACGTTTTTTTGAAATGCACGTGTCTTCCGACAACTTCAATGTTAAGACTGGAAGCGTCCAGGAATCAGAGACCTTTATTTATGTTCTGAAAACTATGCAGGCGTTTCTTAAGAAACAGAAGAAAGAGACACTGTTGTTTAGAGTGACTCCAGATGAGGGTGCTGTTGCTCAAGTCACAAAAGAATTAAGTCGTGCTGACAGGCCTGTGTGGAAAGGCAAAGAGATTCCAACAATAGGTCAGGTGAGACGAAAGATAGTCTTGATTCAGAGTTCGACATTAGAATTAGGGCTTCCTGTTCATATAACAGAACTTGGTGAAAACACGGCTACAAAAGAAACGCAAATGAGACAAAATATCAAGTTAGCTTCAGAAAAGTGTGATCATGAACTGAGGCTCACATACACTGGGGCTACAGGACAATCAGAGAACCCCCTAGAAATTGCACAAAGACTGAATAAACCAGTTGATGATTATCTGCTTGATCTAAAGGGGGACACCAGTAGACCACATTGTGTAGGTATAATTGCTATGGACTTCCCTGGTCCAAAGGTCATCCATACAATCATCAATTTTAATGGGAAATTAGGAGGGGGCCTGGATAGCAATGAAGATGTTGTTGAACCTCCTGAATCTCAATCAGATGATGAGAAACATACTACACCAGCGAATGGATTTCAATCAGACGATGAGAAACATACTACACGAGTGATTAGATTTCAATTAGACGATGAGAAACATACTCCACCAGGGGATGAAACTCAATCAGACGATGAGGAACATACTACACGAGTGATTAGAATTCAACATACTCCACCAAGGGATGAAACTCAATCAGATGATGAGGAACATACTACACGAGTGATTAGAATTCAACATACTCCACCAAGGGATGAAACGCAATCAGACGATGAGGAACATACTACACGAGTGATTAGAATTCAACATACTCCACCAAGGGATGAAACTCAATCAGATGATGAGGAACATACTACACGAGTGATTAGAATTCAACATACTCCACTAAGGGATGAAGCTCAATCAGACGATGAGGAACATACTACAAGAGTGATTAGAATTCAACATACTCCACCAAAGGATGAAGCTCAATCAGACGACGAGGAACATGCTCCACCAAAGGATGAAGGTCAATCAGACGATGAGGAGCACGCTCCACCAAAGGATGAAGGTCAATCAGACGATGAGGAGCACGCTCCACCAAAGGATGAAGGTCAATCAGACGATGAGGAGCACGCTCCACCAAAGGATGAAGGTCAATCAGACGATGAGGAGCACGCTCCACCAAAGGATGAAGGTCAATCAGACGAAGAGGAGCACGCTCCACCAAAGGATGAAGGTCAATCAGACGACGAGGATCACGCTCCACCAAAGGATGAAGGTCAATCAGACGACGAGGAGCACGCTCCACCAAAGGATGAAGGTCAATCAGACGACGAGGAGCACGCTCCACCAAAGGATGAAGGTCAATCAGACGACGAGGAGCACGCTCCACCAAAGGATGAAGGTCAATCAGACGACGAGGAGCACGCTCCACCAAAGGATGAAGGTCAATCAGACGACGAGGAGCACGCTCCACCAAAGGATGAAGGTCAATCAGACGACGAGGAGCACGCTCCACCAAAGGATGAAGGTCAATCAGACGACGAGGAGCACGCTCCACCAAAGGATGAAGGTCAATCAGACGACGAGGAGCACGCTCCACCAAAGGATGAAGGTCAATCAGACGACGAGGAGCACGCTCCACCAAAGGATGAAGGTCAATCAGACGACGAGGAGCACGCTCCACCAAAGGATGAAGGTCAATCAGACGACGAGGAGCACGCTCCACCAAAGGATGAAGGTCAATCAGACGACGAGGAGCACGCTCCACCAAAGGATGAAGGTCAATCAGACGACGAGGAGCACGCTCCACCAAAGGATGAAGGTCAATCAGACGACGAGGAGCACGCTCCACCAAAGGATGAAGGTCAATCAGACGACGAGGAACACGCTCCACCAAAGGATGAAGGTCAATCAGACGACGAGGAGCCCGCTCCACCAAAGGATGAAGGTCAATCAGACGACGAGGAACACGCTCCACCAAAGGATGAAGGTCAATCAGACGACGAGGAGCACGCTCCACCAAAGGATGAAGGTCAATCAGACGACGAGGAGCACGCTCCACCAAAGGATGAAGGTCAATCAGACGACGAGGAGCACGCTCCACCAAAGGATGAAGGTCAATCAGACGACGAGGAGCACGCTCCACCAAAGGATGAAGGTCAATCAGACGACGAGGAGCACGCTCCACCAAAGGATGAAGGTCAATCAGACGACGAGGAGCACGCTCCACCAAAGGATGAAGGTCAATCAGACGACGAGGAGCACGCTCCACCAAAGGAGGAAGGTCAATCAGACGACGAGGAGCACGCTCCACCAAAGGAGGAAGGTCAATCAGACGACGAGGAGCACGCTCCACCAAAGGAGGAAGGTCAATCAGACGACGAGGAGCACGCTCCACCAAAGGATGAAGGTCAATCAGACGACGAGGAACACGCTCCACCAAAGGATGAAGGTCAATCAGACGACGAGGAACACGCTCCACCAAAGGATGAAGGTCAATCAGACGACGAGGAACACGCTCCACCAAAGGATGAAGGTCAATCAGACGACGAGGAGCACGCTCCACCAAAGGATGAAGGTCAATCAGACGATGAGGAGCACGCTCCACCAAAGGATGAAGCTCAATCAGACGATAAGGAACATGAATCGTCTTTAAGCACGCCTCCGACAACCACCATGTCCAGAAAAAAATATAGAATTATAAAGGTAAAATGCCGCAAAGTTCAAGCAAGACGCCGACCATCTCCTTTACTGTATTAACATTATTCGAATAAGCATAATCACTTAAATGGTGAACACTTCCACAATTTGATCTTTATAAACTAGTACTTATGTATCATAAGCAGCAATACATTCTGTCAGTTTAATAAAAAACACAAACATACATCACAGTATTTTGTCATTCATGATTTGCTTGTCAAGAACAGATTTTTGCTTTGTGGTGAAGGCAGGTGAGAGGAGCCTTTGCAATCTATGCAACTGTGGTCTGAGTGAGTGTTCACTTAGGGATTACCCTTTTTTGCGAAGCACAAAGGAAATTACTAATACACACCAAAATGTTCACGATTCTGTAACAGTTATTTTCTTGACATTTGATTTCTTGACCTGAAGATAACATCAGCCAGATGTGACTTTACGTAGTAGTCGGCTGCTTTTGAGGAACTAATGACCTATAGAGTAATAATGATAATTTTAAAAAGCACTGGGAAATGTACACCCACTTCTCACTGTCATGTGTGTGTGTGTGTGTGTGTATTCCCTACGTTATGGGGACCAAATGTCCCCACAGGTATAGTAATACTAGTAAATTTTGATCTTGTGGGGGACATTTCTTTGGTCCCCATGAGGAAAAAAGCTTATAAATCATACAGAATTATCTTTTTTGAAAATCTAAAATAGCAGAACATTTTCTGTGATGGGTAGGTTTAGGGGTAGGGGTAGTGTAGGGGGACAGAATATACAGTTTGTACAGTATAAAAACCATTACGCCTTCGGAATGTCCCCATAAAACATGAAAATATGTGTGTGTGTGTGTGTGCATAAACAAAAAATAAGTTTCTTCTATAACTATAGTTTCTTCAGATTCTTGTATTGGTTTATGGGTTCTGAGGTTTTGTGGAAATAAAAAGCAGAACTTAAAGTTCTCATATGACATTAGTTCTCATGTGACATGTTAAACACTTGATTCTAATGGGAATTTTAATTTTTAAATAAATGACCTTTGTGCATTTGACATAAAATGTGTAATACATTAATAAAAGATTTTTCATATTTTAGTTTATGTATGTATATAAAATTAAATTAACACAGTGCACATCTTAAGTTAAGACTAAATTTAAGTATATGTAATTTTGGTAAATGTAAAAAAACAAAAAAAAAAAAAAAAAAAAGCAACTTTTCCAAAACACAGTTGAAATCTGGGCCTGAATCCTTAACAGAACAGAAATCTGACCAAAATCAAGCCGAATGAGGACAACTCCAAAATAAATGAAAGCATGTTCCTTCATGTAAACCTCAAAATGTACAAAAAATACCAACATACATTACAGTATATAATTTCAAGGGTAATATTTATAAAAGAGTTGATATTTTTGATTATGAGGTAGTTTTCTAATCAAAACATCAACACAACCACTGAAAAATGTTTAAAATTAGGACTAGAGAAAATATACCAGTGAAACTGCCAGAACACTTTTATTCTTAATGGAGGAAAAGGAGAACTGGTGGCTTTGGTAAAATCCAAAGGTCTCCGTGACGTCAAAAAAATGACTTCCTACTTCCTTCTAACAAAAAGGTGTGTCGAATCGCTCATCAGGACTATGTTGCTTTGGGTTGAACAGGAACGAAATTTACGAACTTATTAACTTAATTACCAGAAGACAGCAATTCGGAACACAACGAGAACAGATAAAATAAAGGTTCGTAAGACTTTTTGTTTCGCTTGTAACTTTTATGTGTTGCCATTACATATAAGTACACGAAGCGATAGATTCGGTATATTGACTTTCCTAATAGTTGTCATTGACGTTTCTGATTATTACCTACTTATATTGTGATCTTATGTAGAAATGAACTGTAAAACATTTGTAAACACAGTGATGAGGTTAAGAAAGGGGACAGGCGCGTCCATGTGCTGGAATGCGAGAACGCGCTGCAAATAAAGAGAAATAATGTTACGTGTTAGAAGATTATAGAAGATTATACATAAAATTCCAGAGGAGTTTAGAAACATACTATTTTTAAAATGGCAGTGAAGCCTTAAGTTTCACATCTGAAGATGACATTTCCTGTTCAAAAATTTCAGTATGATTTCATCCCTTGTTTGCTTATTATTTATACATTTTTAATATAAATTTAAACTTATTCATTTTTTAAATAATACGTCATTTATAGATTTATCTTAGATTTGGATTTTTTTTTAAATAAAATATGTATTTATTTGAAATTCAATGTTTATTTGTCTTTATTTTAACCTTATCAGTGTATAGTATTTTTATTTTTTATAATAATATAGTATTATTATAGTCATTTTTAATTGGTTTAAGATTCCTAATTAGATTCATAAGGGTTTGAAATATCAGCCTGCTTGTCATAGTTTCAGATTATTAGAAATGTTGTCATCTGAGGTCATAAACAAATGTCTGAATTCACCGTAAATGCTTGATTTATCATATTTCTAACATTACACTTTCTGTGACCAGGCGTGACTGACGAGGATGAAGATATGAGTGCTGAAATCGGCACCATCCCCACGTTACAACTGTATTTGGATTCCCTTTGGTCATCCAGCGGAGGATCTCACGACTCTGACTTAAACCCCACCAACGCATGGGTAACGGCACCCTGTACAACTCTGTACAACCCTCCCGCTTTCTGCGACGTTAGAATGGACCCTGCTCAGCCCAGCTCGACTCCAGATGAATCCTCAGAACTGGGGTCCGAGTTTCAGACCCAGCTCGACTTGTTCCTCAAGCTGGGGTTTTCCCAGACGCAGGTCCGTGCCGCTTTGCTGAAACTCGGCCTCAATGCAGACACCAACAGGATTCTGGGGGAGCTGATACAGGCTGCTGGGGAATCTGAAGAGAAAGAGGAACCTACAGCCTCCCCAGTGCTGGTTCCACGTGGGGATGGTTCCAGTAAGGTCCAAAGCAGCCAAAATCACAGTGCCCCGGCAGTGTCGAGTGCTCCGGAAGAGCTGGTAGAGGATGAGGACGCACTCAGACCTATAGTCATTGATGGGTCTAATGTAGCCATGAGGTGAGTTTACTGTACACATGACATGGCTATTACTATTTACAGTAAATTTAAAGGTAATATTAATGTAATGAAAGCCGTTTCAAATGTTTAACAGGACCGTTTAAATGTTATAAATATCACAAGATAACAGTTTACATATAGTTCCATTTAAGACCGCTTTCCCTTTACATTTTTTGAAATATTAAAGCTTGCTTGTGCCATTATAGCATCACCAAATGGAATATCAAAAATGGTTGTGCTGTTTTGCGGAAATGTTTTAATTAATTATAGTGAAATATTGCAAATAATTCGTATGATAGAACAATCACAGAATATTCATTACATCTTGGGCAAGTTTGTTTACTGTAAAATAGACGAATAGAGTTAGGGTTACACTAAAACAGTAATTGTGTCACAGTTTAATAAAACCCCGTGTTTCCTCACACATTCCTAAAAAATGTGCAAATCAGATCCATTTCCTTCTGTTTTTGTGAAAACTGAGGTGGTTTTGTGCTTATGTGAACGTGTACAACTTCTGAGTCATGACTGAATGCTTATGTGTGCACGTACATGCTCCTGGCGATCATGTTACTGAAAAACAGTTCAGACAGACTGAGTTTTATTTTGACACTCCACTTCATAGAAATTTTCTCCTCAAAATCTGTGCGTGGGATTTATCGTAACGACTGATTCATTCCAAATGTCATACCCGAAAATTAGGAAGTTATTTGGAGAAGTTGGATCATATGTTGCCAAAGCGAATTCACAGTTTTTTTGAGAGAAACTTTTGACGCATTTTACGCCTGCTTGCGTGTTTTATGACCTTTGAAAACCCTCCCTTTGTGTTTCGCCTGCAAGTAGAGTCCAGATTTGCCCCTGCAGGCTCCTGTAGCTGTCATCACTCCAGTATGCAAATAGTCTTATATGCAAATCAGCGCCGTTTCCCGGCCCCTCCCTTCCTTCTTACTATCCTGAAGGAGAATATCAGTGAAAAGTACGCTGTGTAACAGAACAAGCCCAACAACATTGCAAAACGTCGTCTGATTGGATCGCTCTGCCCATCTTTGGGCTATTTTTGTGTCCATAAATCAGACGCTTTTCAATTACCTCGCAGAAACAGACAGTTTTCACACACCCTCTTCTGTTGATTTAGGATTTCACTGTGGGCATACTTGAAATAGACTTGACTTGTTCATCTATTTGTGTCTGTTTTAAACAGATAAAACTTATATAAAATATGTATAAAAAATATGTTTGTCAATAGAAGTATATCATCTGCTATATTTAGTTGGTTTTATTTTGTGATTTTACTGGAATGTACATTCGCAATATGTCGATTAGAATAAGTACAATAACTTTTATTTGAATGAACTTTACCATTTCCCTTTACCCAGTGTTGGGTGTAATTCATTATTGTAATTTAATCACGTTTCTCTTGAAAAAGTAAAGTAAGGGATTACTATTAATGTTTCTGTAATTTAATTACAGTTACTTCTAATGTAATTGCATTAAATAATGCGTAGACGATAGAACAATTATGTATAAAACAATAGTCTAATGTTAAAATGTATGTTTAAACTTATCCCTTTAAATACTTTGGTCAGTTCAAGACAGTTCATTATTTGAAGCTTATTGTAAAGTGTTACTACTTTTTAAAATATTTATAATATTTTTATAAAATGTTTGTAATATTTATAGTGTAACTCACCCAGCACTGCCCTTATAACAGCTGAACAAGCATCCATGTCATTGATGTAGAGTCACTCTAACTTTACATTTTAAAAGTTGAATATGATAAAATGCATTTGATATTCTGTATTTGTAGCTTTGGATAAAAGTCCCTGCTACATGAATTAATGTCTTCACATGCAATACGATTTTACTATGCACGTTCAAAACTAATTTCTACTGTTTCTTAGCCACGGGAACAAGGAAGTTTTTTCCTGTCTGGGAATTCAGTTGGCAGTGAACTTTTTCCTGGAGCGGGGTCACGTTGACATCACGGTGTTTGTGCCTTCCTGGAGAAAAGAACAGCCGCGGCCTGATGTTCCCATTACAGGTGAGGATAAGGGAATACACCTAGTGTCAGGAACAATTCCCACTGTCCCCTAAGCACATTCCCTTAAGCAAGGTTTGTTTCCTCATAGCAGGCAAATGGCTAAACACAGAGGAAACAAATGATGCCTAGACCAGCAGACATGTTATATTGTAAACCACTTGAGCAAATTGTGTATGACTAGTTGTTGAGAGTACACATGGAGCGCTAGAAGTGCAGAATCAAACTCTGGTCTCGAATAATAGAACTGGGAGTATGGGAAAACCCCGTAATGATTTCATTTGTGTTGCTGACTGTATGAAGCATGTCATAAGATATATTGGCAAGTACCTTGGGTTTTTAAAACGTTTGTTACTTCCTCGTAACATAATGGAGGCCGCAGTGGAGTGGTGTGATAATGCGACTGCTACTTTTGGCTCTAAAGAAATACCAGTCTGTTTGATCAGCACGTTTGCCAAACAGTCAAGAATTTTGACTTGGCTTGAGGGAAATAATGCAACCTTGTGGTTGGAGTAATAACACAATGCAACCAACAGATAGCGTTTATGGTTGATGGTTTGTCTCAACAGTTGACATTTCACTATCTAAACATTGCATAAATATGTTTGAATTCCTGCTTCCTTTGTAATAAACTGTCGATGTGTAAATGGGCACGTGTCCAATGGAAATCGTAAGCAAATTAAGTTGCCAAGAATCTTCCTTGAGGTGTTTGTTCCAGCTGATCTTAAAGTGTTCTTGAATAACAACAAGCCCTTGTTTAGTTTTAACCGAGTAGACAGGGTGCTCATGGCCCGTCAGTCAATAACAATGTCAAACTAATTACACGATGTGCTTTTAATCTCTTATGTCAACAACAATATGACAAACTATTAACACGATTTGCTATTAATCTCATATGTCAATCAAATATCAATATATGCTGAGAAAATCCAGGACATTATTGTTGCAGACAAAAATATTTAATTTAAATATTGGAAGTTTGTTTATTGTTACATTTCCATATCACTTACTTACATTTCACAGAAATTTATTTTACGGAGGTTCATGATAAAAAACGTTTCTTGACATCTCAAGGCAGTGCATAAATGTCGGCATTTTGCACCATAAAAGTGGGGTTTTTAATCAAGGTAAAAAATAATTTGGAAAAACCCATCTGAAGACGTTTATTTTTAGAAGTGCATTTAGGTGTTAATTCAAGTTTATGCTCCGATGGTAGGAAAATTTCTTATAATTTACATACAGGTCAGTGTGCATGACTAAGGCCCCGTTTACACTTACCGTTTCCGTTTTCGTTTTAAAACGCATAACTTTTGCTACGGTTATGCCTGATGTTTACTCTGCTCCCGACCATTTTCGTTTGAAAATTCCGCGGGTGTGTTTATATTGTAAATGGACCAAAACGGAGACTTTTGAAAATGATGGCGTGACTGCTCCTTGACGACCTTGTAAACAATAACATGGAGACTGAACTGCAGTCTTTGTTGTCATTTTTAGCAGCCATTGTGCAGTTAAACGTTGCTTCTTCTTTTTTAATACCGCAGCTGCCTACATGTGCAAGACAACTGTTTACACTTGTGTGCGCGAACGGTCGAGTGACATGGGTTTTCGGTCCTGTAGTGTAGATGGAAATCGTTTCTGAAATGTTGTGGAAATGTCAGTGTAGACGAGGAAAGTTAAACGGCGTTTTAAAATGAAGACGCACTAGTGTAAAATGTTAATTTTATTATTGCTTGAATTTTGTATAATTGTACTAAATTGAAGCATCAAAATGACACAATTGCAAAACATGTCAACGCTTATTTCAACATTTCATCAATAATTTTCTTCAGATCAGCACATTCTGCGGGAATTAGAACGGAGGAAGCTCTTGGTATTCACACCGTCCAGAAGGGTGGCCGGAAAACGGGTGGTTTGCTATGACGACCGTTTTATCGTGAAGCTGGCGTACGAATCCAACGGCATCATTGTATCCAATGACACTTACAGAGATCTGCAAGGAGAACGTCCTGAGTGGAAGCGTTTTATTGAGGAGAGGCTTCTGATGTACTCGTTCGTCAATGACAAGTAAGTGCTGTTGCGTTTTGGTCATAGCAGCATACTTCAAGCTGTTTGATAATAGCCCTGCTGCTAATTAATTGCAATTTGATTTAATTCACATCGCTTTTGTGCAGGTTTATGCCTCCAGATGACCCTTTGGGAAGACATGGACCCACCCTCGACAACTTTCTGAGAAAAACCCCACGGATGCCTAAGAAACAGCCCTGTCCTTACGGTGAGAACATAAATGAATGATTGACACTGTACAATCACTAGCGTGGTCACATGTTAGTTAACTATTAGGGTGTGGCGTTTTTATTTGCCAAAGCCAAAATAAAAAGGGATAATCCAAGGAATTTATAAACCATATACGTTGCTGTTCAAAAGTTTGGGCTCAAGTAAGATGTTTTTGAAGGCTCTTCTGCTCACTAAAGCTGCATTTATTTATTTAATTTATTTGTGAGCAAGAATTAAACTCTCCCATTTTCAATGCAGGAAAGAAGTGCACTTACGGAATCAAGTGTAAGTTCCATCATCCGGAGCGAACCAAGCAATCCCAGCTTGCCCTGGCTGATGAGCTCCGAGAAAAAGCCAAAATTTCATCCACACCACACAAACCTCAGCCACTTTCCAGTCAGAGTCCATCTCTGGAGGAAGTTATGGAACAGAAACTATCCATCGACGTGTGCGGATCTCTGAAGAAGAGTAACGCCAGTGAAAATGTTCTTGTCGTTAAAGGAGCCCCCCAGCCAACGCAAAGGAAGTTTCCTTCGAAAAAAGAACGTCGCCATTCGCCAACAAGCTTGGATTCTTTTCCCAACGGATCTCAAGAGTGCATGGATTCTGGCCTGGGTTCCTACGAATGTCATTCCCATGAAACGCCTCATTGCGATCGCTACTGCGACCACAGGAAGTCCAAACCATCCTGTAACGGGCGTCATCGCTATGTTCCGGCTAATAGCCAACCCTGCAGTTGCTGTTCCTACCAATCCCTGGGCAGCGGTCAGCACCACAGCAGCTCCTCACACCCGGGCTACAGTCAACCTCGCTATCACTCCTACGGCGGAGGTCCGATTTACCCTCCCGTCAACATGTCCCAGTATTCATTTCCGCACAGAGGGCCTCCTCCCCATCAGGGCTACTGGTCCGACCATTATGGTGGCTATCCTCCAACATCTCACAATGCCATGCAGCCAGAGAGAGGACATGGACACTGGTCCCCTTCCAGTAGCAATCCTCAGTGGTCCGAGCGGGAGCAGGTGAGGAAGAAATTACTTGCAATTTTCAATGCACGTTTGGTGGACAGGGCCATGGACATGTTCCCATATCTCCTGGACCCACAAAGACTGGCAGCAGAGATTTTGACCCTTCAGTCTCAGGACAGGGCTTGATAATTTTTGTTGAAGGACTAGATAACAAGACAAAGATTCAGGCACTGAGTGCGTTACACCAAAATCTCAACCTCAGCCACAAGATGTGATTTTGTCATAGTCTGTCATGTAATGTATTGTAGCTCCGCCCACAGGGAAATCTCGTTTGTCCACAATCCCACTTTACATCAGATGTAATCGGATTGGTTGTTATTGTCAAGACACTCAACGTTTCGCTTCCAGCAAGGACAGAAAAAGAATCGACTATCGAAAAGTTCTCATGGCGTTCCCAGTCAGGACATATTTTGAAATAAAATAATCATATTAACGTCTGCACAGCTTAAAATAACAATGATACCTTAATAGATATTTAAGTTTGTGATGAAATGGACTTGACATATTATTTGACATACAAGTATGGTGAATTCACTATTGGTTGTATTAACAAACATATTTTCCCTTTTTGCTGTATCATTCTTGTCATAATTTTCACAAAAAATGAGATCATATTTGATGACATGACAAAAGTTTCTTTTTTAAAAAACATTTTTTGTGTGTTTTAAGTGTTATTATTCGTGGTTCTGCATGGATTGCAGTACCGTGTAGGTTGAATGTGTTGGCACCATGTGCCGTAACTGACATTTTTTAAGCAGAACTACCAGGAAGGTAGAAGAGTACGCACCCTTTGGTGTATTTTCCCATTTTAATAAGTGCTAACTTATAAAATGTCCTATAGCATGCAATCCTCACCAGTGTAAGTTCTCAAAGGTAAATACCAAAAGCATGAAACATGCACAAATAAGACTGTCATGGAACTTGGTACCTCTATTATAGTTTGTATTGAAGCTGTTTAGATTTTAAAAAGGGAGTCTGCAATATTGAGTAGGCAATATTTTGCCATTGTTTCATTTACCGGCATATCAGATCTTAATGTTCTCTTTGATCATTTAAGTATGTCTTTACTTTTATGCTGTATCTCATATTATGATAATAAATGCCATATTTATGTACACGTATCAGTTTTTGACTTTTATTAAAAGTCTTGTCTGTTCTAGTGAATGCCTGCATGATTGTGTCAACATACTTTGTAACAAGTTAGAGCAGACCTGACCTAGAAACATTTGTCTGCATCTGTGAATGATGCACTTCACTTAAATTACTGTTCCCTTCTAGAAAACACCTAACCTGTTCCACTGTACCACCCGTTTCAAAAATAGCATTCAAAAGAGACCTTAGGAATGCTACGGGACTAATGTAAATGCCATACCATAGACAGGACAGATAGGTTTCACACCACCTAAGCAGAGACCACATACTAACCATTTGCATTAATGATATTTAGTTTAGTAGAGAATAATGCTCTTTCTGTCATGAGAACTCCAGTGTTTGGCATAGTAATGGATATGACATATGTTGAAATGTTTGGTCTCGGCTGTTGCAGAGCAAAAAGGGAATTGCAACTTCCAATACATACACATCTAGAGCATTTTCAGCTCTATTGAGCGAATTCTTAAAAACCTCTTATTGGCCAATGTGTTCAACAGATATGCCTGTGATTGGCTACAATGAAGTCGGTACTTTTGACAACACTGTGCCCGACATGCTGCTGCTGTATAATATAGCATACATAAATTACCTGTAGCAGATCTATACAGGTGGAGCTGGGGAGGTGGAGGGTTATTGAAAGTGCACTGCAACGGCTACAGCAAATGCTGACCATGTATTTGAAGGTTGAACAGTGAGGATAATGAGATTATGTGAGAATGATGTGATTGAAAGCAGATTGAGCTAAGGACCCATCAGCCTGCGCCATCTAGAGTTTCATTTGACAACAAGATGATAATGTTGTTGAGTTTTCCAAAACTTTTCACTAGCATGCATTGAAAGTTTATAATTCAAGAGCAAATGTTACTTTTCCCAGATAAGCTGATGGAATTTATTAACTTTAGTAATATTGTTTAATGACTTTTGTTCATTATACTACATTTCACGAATCAAGAGATGGTTGTAATCAAGAAACACATTCTCATGAAAGATGGTGTCAAGCCTCACTGATCAGACTAAATATTGTTCTATTCAATTTTTACAAATATTTCAGACAAAGAATAAATAATGTAACATTAAATGAGTGAAAAATCTTCAACATGAGAAAATCACATTTATGCACATTTGAAAATTTTCTTCCTCTAAACTTTGACCTTTGAAAGCTGTACATTTTAAAATAAAAAACTGGTGACATGAAATAAAAAAACAAATATTCTTTTAAAATTATAAATATAAAACAAAATATATAAATAAAAAAACACTGTAAATTTCATATATATATATATATATATATATATATATATGTGGTATAACAAATGAAGTGGAAAAACAACAATCATGCTTGGTTAAAGAATGATGTCTTTTGTATGGGGTTTGTTGAATAATAATTTTTCATATCAAATGGAAAAATACAAACCACACCAGACAGCAGCATAGGCGTCAGAGAAGAGCATACGTGAAGAGCTGCAGATGTCCTTAATAGATACATTTTATCAGAGGAAGTGGCCTTTTGGGGGAGGTGAAAGAGGATTTCAGAGGAACTAAAGCTTTTATGAGAGGGAAAACAGCATACGTGAATAATTTTCCAGACTAAATTTACTATAAATGATTATCATGTGATGTGCTTCTTTCAGGGATAACAGCCCTGCCGTAATGATACACCTGATACATCATTTTTCTACAGTTTCAGTGGTTCAGACAGATGCGTCATGAGTGAGATCACGTCTCCAGTGCACACAGTCAGTGGACTTCCCCAAAACTATGAAATCCATCTTCAATAATTTTTTGCTCTTGTCTGTCATTAGGGTCATGCGCTGACAGACAGAACTCTCAAATACAATTAAAATATTTCAGTTTGAACTGAACTGATTGCAACCTTACGAAACACACTTTAGCTACCAGACCTAACTATTGTTTTGCGAATAAAAAAACAAACAAAACAATACTGTATTTGTGTTGTATGTAAATACATATTAATTGCTCAGTTTTGTGACTCTGCGTATACTGCAAGTTGAAACTCAAGTAAACTGATCAAATATCGAAACAGTCTATCAGTCTTGTGGTCTGAGTCCAGTAACAACACCTACATTTACAGTCTTATCAGACATTATTGCTCTTGCACAGCATGCTTATCTTCATGAGCTCACTATGAAGGGGATGCACCAAAGTTTCCCCAGCAGATATTGATCCGAATTTCCAGTAATCAATAATTTTCAGTGATCAAAAATGCTGTTTTGGTTTGGAAAATGCGTTGTTCCTCTCTCATCTCTGTCTTTGGAATTTTGCAATTGTCAAAAGTAAAAACAAAAAATCAAGCATCATTACTCATGCTTTTAACTTCTTTTTTTTCCCTGTGAGATCTCCATAAACACATTCATGCACTGTCACACCACAGAAAGATGCATCTTCAGTAATCAGGGTCAAACCAGGACATATTCATTATGCACGTCACCACAATCATTAGATGTTTATCTACTCTGTCTGTTCTGTAACTGGCCTTCAGAATGGTCGGATGTGACTCAAATATTGACTCATGAGTCATGATTTTTCTGCACATGGATGCAAGTCTAAGCTGACAAACAAATGACAGGATCACATCTCTGCAGAAAACAATGCTGCCATTTTTGTGGCATCTAGATTTTATCTTGTACTTGATTGATTGTCTAAAGTCTGCTGTCAAATAGAGCAAATAAAATAGTCGATACTGCCATAGATACAATAAAAAAAATAATTCAGGCATTCTCAAGCACACAGAGATGTGAAATATTATGACAGAAGCTCAGATTTGTGATTTATTATACTAAGCTTGAGTGACTATGAAGGATTAACCTGAATAAACAAATTCTAACTTTACATGAAAAACATTCAAAATCTAAGAATAAACAACTGCCAGGAGTGACAAACATTAATGAAGTGAAATCTTACAGGGACCAAAAGTAAATATATATGAAAATGTAAATTTACATAAAAAAGAAGGAACTTTCAAGAAATCAGGTGTGATCGCAGAACATCTGACACATGATGTAACACTCATGACAGCAGTCACTGTGAGAGAATGGCGACCTCTACTGGAGACTTTTAGTAACGACTGCTTATTTTCTGTAGGCCTTACGTTCACCCAAAAATGAAAATTCTATTTTTGATGAAATCCGATGACTCAGTGAGTCCTCTATTGCCAGCAAGATAATTAACACTTTCAGATGACCATAAAGGGTAGAAAAATATATTTAAAACAGTTCGTGTGAGTACAGTGGCTCAACCTTAATATTATAAAGCAATGAGAATACGTTTTGTAAAAAAAAAAAAAAAAAGGCTTTTCAACAATATTTATTTCAAAACACTGCTTAGAAGTTTATTAATCTTTTGTTTCGAATCAGTGATTCGGTTCGAAACTGCCAAAGTCACATGAACTAATGAAATTCCAAATCACGTATGACGTAACGAAGCCTCGTTTACTGAAAATCGCGTGAATTTGGCGCTCCGAACCACTGATTCGACACAAAAGATTCATAAAGCTTCATGAAGCAGTGTTTTGAAATCGGCCATCACTAGATATTGTTGAAAATTCGTTATTTAGTTTATTTATTTATTTATTTTAAGTATTCTCGTCGCTTTATAATATTAAGGTTGAGCCACTGTACTCACATGAACTGTTTTAAATATATTGTTCTTCCCTTTCTGGGCATCTGAAAGTGTTCATTATCTTGCTGTCAATAGAGGAATCACTGAACCATCAGATTTCATCAAAAATACCTTAATTTGTGTTCTGAAGATGAACGAAGCTCTTACAGGTGTAGAACGACACGAGGGTGAAGAATTAATTTGGCTGAATTAAATTCTTTAAGATGGCAAGACTAAAATGTAGAAAGAACTTAAAAGTGGTTAATTTAAGTGAAGTTGTTAAACGTAATTTCTGGAGGAGTACGTTCCAATTAATACCAAGGTATAAAACTAGCATCTTGCCTCCTTCCTGTTGTTAGTTCTTTCGGCATCCCTCCTCCTTCCCTTCTCCTTATTGAACAATTTTTGTCTGTTATAATGCTAAGATTATGTGGGTAAATGAACTCCTGAATGTGTTATAAATCTCTAGATGCATTTCTAGAATCTTTTATACTACAATGGCTAGCAATGCATTTCTCTGGCATTGTCACATTGTTGATTGCGAATTATTTTCCCCCCAGTTCAAATAAAGTAAAATGGCTGTGTCAAAGGGAAAGCCTGTCTTCAACTTTGAAAAGTCCTGGTCCTAGAAGTCCCATAGTTTGAGGATCTACATATCTGTTTTACATAAAACTAGAAGCTGCAGTTTGCCAGTCTATTGCCCTACAAAAGATGATTTTATAGGCAGCCTTTGTTCTGATAAATATTGGACTCTGACCTTACTGTAGTTCAGTGAGAAAATAACACTATCTGACCCAAAACAATATGGACTCCTGAAACGATCAACCTTTTTAAACATCTGAACATTTATTGATCCGTTCAAAGATTCTTGTGAACACATCTGATCCTCACAGGTGAGAGACAGAAATATAAGAGAGATTGAGATGAACAGGTTTCTAATGGAAGTGATCTAGTTTAGTAGGTTTGTGTTGAACTGAATCAGGTTTAAGCGTGTCAAATACTTTGCTTTAGTTGTTTACTGACTGAAATGATATCAGAATTGTAAATATCATTTGACTTATTGGTTGTAAAGTTCTGTGTTTTTCACAAGACATAAAAACTAGAGAATCAGGGAGTAAAATGCAATGCAAAAAATACTTTTCTTACCTAGTATTTTTTTTCTAGTCCAAATTTCTTCAAATTTTTCTTGATAAATAAAAGGACATATTTTTTCTTGTTTTCTAGAAAAAAAAAAATCACAATGAAGTTTTTTCTTAAAACAAACAAAATTATCTGCCAATGGGGTAAGAAAAATAATCTTGTTTCTGTTTGAAATCTTGCTTTTTGTTTCCGCCCCAAACAGAAATAAGACCACAAGAACCACAACACTGTTCCTATAGAAGAGGAGAGTGAAGAAAAGAGGGTAGAAGAAGTTACTAAAAAGCTCATATCATGAGGAATCACATTTCTTTCATTTTTTTTTAAACAAAAAGTTCATTACAGAAACACTGAAAGTGTCCTCAGAAGACAGTAAATCTCTGTTATGATAAATGTGTCTGTTGTCTCTATAGACTCAACTGATGAAGACACAGAAAGACGTGCAGCAGATGATCCAGGACAGAATCAGGAAGATTCAAAACACTCAGCAGAAGTCAGAAAAGTTTGAAAAGTTTTAGTCAGTAAGTTCAGGGACTTTTGTCTGTTTTAATCCGGCAAACTGTCAGTGTGTGGGGATTTTACAGTGTCTCTTTCTGAAAATGGGTCTTTGAGAGAGACATTGATTTTAATTCATTTGGTCAACTGACTCATTTAAACGGAGCAACAAAACACGGATGTGTTGCTGTATGTGTTGCTCAGACATGTTCAAAAATCGTTTTGCTGTAGTTTTCTTCGGAAATGTTTACGCTGACAAAGCTAAAATAGATAAAGTATAACTGTCAATATTGTGTCTACAATGTAAGTTAATGAATATTAAATTTGTGTCATGATCACATCATTATCTACATAGAGCAGCTGATTGGTTGCTGTTGCATCAGAGGCTCAACATTCAAATACTTGTAGCGTTTACTGTTAGCAGTCTGCAGCGTACGTCAGAAAACATCTAAAACCAACATCTAATGCCCAGTCCACCTTGTACAATTTTTCCAGAGGTCCATGATGGGGTCTCTAAGATGTGCCATGCCCCGCATACGCCGCGGGGCCACATCTCATGGCTCCTGTCTCCTGACGACAGCATCTGCAGCCCTCCACTCCATGGCTGTCCTCCAGGCCTTCCAAGCAAAGATGCTGAAACACCTGAAAGAGCGGGGTCTGGATCTTGAGATCTTCGAAGGGCTTCGCAGTGCCACGGACCTCACCCTGCAAGCTTCTAAAATGGTGGGCAGCCTTGTGCTAGATAGACACCTGCGGCTGACAGATGTGAAGGACACGGAAAAGGCAGTTATCCTAAACACCCAAGTCAGCTCCACCGGTCTTTTTGGCAGCGTAACCCCTCTACCCGGGTCCTAGTTGGACACTTTAACAAGGAGGCTCAAGGCTGCAACCCCTAGCGTCTTGACGTCAGAGGAGTGAGGTTTACTCGCACAGCAACTACTAGCTGGCCTCTGTTACACTCACCCCCCTAAACCTCACTCCCATTCGGGTCACGGCACCAATGTAACCCCTCTAACCGAGTCTTACTTTACCCACTCTGAGCGGGCCTCAAACCCAGGTCTTCCGGCATGGGAGTCGGATGCTCTAACAAGGAGGATAGAAGCTGCAACCTCTAGCGTCTGTCGCTAGAGCATCTCTTGAGGTCAGAGGAGTGAGGTTTACTCGCACAGCAACTACTAGCTGGCCATTACAGCAGCTTGATTGAATCCCTCTCGGAGCGGTTCACAGAGACTCAGAAACAATCAAGGGCTATAAAACATTTTATGCCAACGCACACCAGTCAACCTCCTCCTGTACTGTTAACTCTCTCACTCCGGTTTCTCTCAGCTCCCTGTCACGCTGCAGTGAGCTGTCAAACCCATTCAAGGAAGCCAATTCACGTCCTCTGAAATGCTTTCAGAGATGGTTGGGTTTGATGACAGGTGACTCAGTGGTTTGTTAGGACTGCTTCATATGTGACAACTGAAATGGTTGGGGAAACCCTTCGGAAAATTATGTGCTCTCAATATTATACTCTCATTCAGTGAGGTTTTGGCCCCACCCTCCCTGTCTGGGAGCTTGGGGTTCGATGAGCCTCTTTATACAACAGAGTATTTATTTAAGACGTTCAAAGAGTCTTGTGAACACATCCGATACTCACAGGTAAGAGATACAAATTATTACATGTATTAGTGCTCAATATGAGCTCTAAATATAGTTATATTTATTTATTTTTGATTTCTTGTAATTTTTCAAAAAGATTTGTGATTTTGTATTGCTCTCTGATCATTGTCTTGTGACGTGAATGAATAATTTTCTCTCTGATTCTGTACCATTGTTCCGCAACGCTGCCCTGGTAAAAAAATATTTTAGGGAGGGGGTCAAAAAATGTTTTATCAATAAAATGTTCCCAACTGAACCAAAAAATGATGTGGAATCAATATTTATCATGTACCATCAAAATGTCTGTAGTAGAGGGTTAAACCAAATTAGATGACACTTGGCCATACAAAATAACTGATAATTTTGAAAGAAAAATGTTATTTGTACTTTTCCTTTATTTTAAACAGCAGTTTCTAGTTCAAATTGGGGTTTTTCCTCTTAAAAAGACATGAAGAGAAGAAGAGCAGTGTCAGAATCTTCCTCAACATCAAAGAAAAGACAAAAAACCAGGAGAGGGAATAAAGATGTTCCTCCATGTGAGTCAATAACCCAATTCAAATCTATTTTATATTTAATCTTCTTGAAAGAAGCCATATGTGGTCTAGATTCAAGCTCTGTGCATTCTGAACATCTCTCAACAAGATTTTGACTTTCCACTAGTGCAGGTGATTTATCTTCATCATTTCTCTTTCCAGCGATGTCATCCTCCAGCGGTCCACTGACTGAGGAGCTTCAGTGCTCTATATGTCTGGACGTGTTCACTGATCCAGTCAGCACTCCATGTGGACACAACTTCTGCAAGACCTGTCTGAATAAGTGCTGGAACAAAAGCCGGACCTGCAACTGTCCATTTTGTAAAGAAACATTCAAGATCAGACCTGATCTCAAGATTAATACCACACTCCGAGAAGTTGTAGATCACTATAAGAAGAAAAGCCTTGAGAAACAACCAGAAGTTCTGAAAAAACCTGAAGTTCTGTGTGACGTCTGTGAGGAAAGAAAGCTGAAAGCCCTGAAGTCGTGTCTGGTGTGTCAGAGCTCTTACTGTGAAACTCACCTGGAGCCTCATTTGAGAGTGGCAGGTTTAAAGAAACACAAACTGATCAATCCTGTGAGTAATCTGGAGGACTATATATGTCAGAAACACGAGAGACCTCTGGAGCTGTTCTGTAGAGATGATCAGACAATCGTGTGTCTATCCTGCACTGACGGAGATCACAAGAACCACAGCACTGTTCCTGTAGAAGAGGTGAACATTAGTAATATTTCACCTGTAAATTAAAACTGCAATATATAAAAAATTTTCAGTAAAATATCCAAAAACCTCTTGGCCATTGTTATATATATTGTGTTCAGTTGAGTATTTACAATATCCCAAATGTTTCCAACTATTTGTAAATCGTGAGAAAATCACAATTTTAACCACGGATCAGAGACGTGTGAGGAAGTCGCCTGTCAATGGCATCATATCCGCGTTACCCTCAGTTTCCAGAGGTGCAGACCACATGTCCCAAATTCCACGCTCAAGATACGGCAATCCTGTAAGATTCCGTCATCAAGCTGCACCTTTGTTTTGAATAAGTGACCTCTAGTGGACGAAAAACTACATAGTGCAGCTTTAAAATCATATTATTATTTACTCAGCCTCATGTCATTCCTTTTATCATATTTTGTTCTTTTAATATAAAACATCCTATAAGTGTCAGAACTGTAGCACGTGCTTCAGTGCAAAAATGTGCTGTTACTCATTTCACATGTGATTGTCCATTTACATTCAAGAATATAAAATAGAAATCTCTGTTATAATAAATGTGTCAGTGTTGTTCTCTGTTTATAGACTCAGTTAATAATTCAAGACACGCAGCAGATGATCCTGGACAGAATCAAGAAAATTCAAGACATCAAACAGTCAGCAGAAGTCAGAAAAGTGAGTATTTGTGATTTGCGAACCTATTAGTATTAGAGCTCTGTATGTTTCATGTTTCCCTGTCTGCCTGTCATGTGATCCTCGTGTGACCCAGTTTCCCTTCTCTGTCGTTATTAGTTCATTCCTGTCAGCTGTTCGTCATCATTAGTTATGTCTTTCACCTGTGTCCCTGTCATTAGTGTTTGTATTTATACCCTGTGTTTCCCTCAGTCTTGGTCCGTGATCGTTCATGTGATGATGTGTTTTTGTTGTACTTATATTCCTGGATTCCTCATTAAAGGAGATATTTCTGTTAACCCTCGTCATTGTCATTCCCTGACCTGCACCTCATGTAACAATTAGTTGTTTGCACATGATGTGGTGTGAAATACAGATGGAGGGCAGGAAGTGATTTTCTACATAAGGAAGCGTTATGAAATGCCAATGTTTTGCGTTATTTACAGTTGCTCTAATCAGTCAAACCGTGAAACCACAAGAAGATTTTAGCATGTACCAAAAGTTGTTCATCAGTGAGGAAAATGCTAGAAATTGACTGAAAAACGCGGGAAAAAGTGGCTTGCGATCTTGCGTCTGCAGTCGGGAGAGAATAGTCCATGAAGTAGTGCTATAAAAAGCAACTTTATGTTTTTGCTAGTAAAATAATTTTTTTATGCCAATGGTTCTTGGACCCATACAATATATGTTTAATAATCAACCATTTGTTGATTCCCCTGCCTCCAGAGAAACACAGAGAAGGAGAAAGCAGCCCGTGTCGAGCTCTTCACTGATCTCATCCGCTCCATTGAGAGATGTCAGACTGAACTGCTGGAGATGATGGAGGAGCAGCAGAAAGCAGCAGAGGAACAGGAGGAAGAGCTCATTGAAGAGCTGGAGCAGGAGATCACTGAGCTAAAGATGAGAAACACTGAGCTGGAGCAGCTCTCACACACTGAAGATCACCTCCACCTCCTACAGGTCAGTCAGCATCTCTCTGATCAATGACACCAGAACACTCCCCATGCTGAAGGATTTCTCCTCTCTCCTGCTGTAGATTTACTCATCCCTGTGCAGCTCTAGAAACACCAGGAACTGGTCTGAGATCAGTGTGAAGACTGAAGAGAGTCTGGAGCCTCTGAGGAGAGCTCTGACTCAACTGCAGGACACTCTACAGGAGAAACTCACACAAACAGGTACGACAATATCAAGTACACTTTTTATCAGGCCTGACAACTCTCACTCAATTGACACTGTTCTCAGGCTTTTACACCAGACATTCATATTCTCACACAGTAAAAAAAATCTCATGGACAAAGACAAGGCAGAGCAGGTTCCTTTTTTATATGAAACAATGTTTTGGCACCCTTAAAATGGTGTGACACTAAATGAGCCAATGGACATTGGTGTGTGAGATTTGCATTGCGCACCCTGCCCTGCGTGGGTTATCATGAGAGCTCGTCAGCTGGACGATTGAGCTCGCCCGAAATGTGAATGTATTTGAATTGTGTTTGGCTGAAAGAGGAAAGTCATATACACCTAGGATGGCTTGAGGGTGAGTAAATTATAGGGTAATTTTCATTTTGGGGTGAACTATCCCTTTAACAATAGAGAGAACAATATATGTAGATATAAAATATATACAAATAATTTAATATTTTTGTGACCCAATCTCGGTGGTCCATAAAGAGTTGTGTGCAAATCAATTTAGAGAATAATTTTAAATGTTTCAACAAAACCACAAAAGCAGACAATCAAATGAATAGACATCAAGGGTTTAAGAGGCAGATTTGATCTTCATGAGATGAGAGATGTGTGTAAAATATATGGCCTGAAGCTCCATCAGCTTAACAGTGCTAAAAGACACATTGACCAGGTAAAACATGATGTTGTACACATTATTCCACACATACTCCATCTCAAAGATCTGACGATGTTTTATTGTCATGTGTCTCTACAGTTCTGAAGAGGATTCAGCAGTATGAAGGTACAGTGTGTGTCTGAACTACACTAGATTACATTCATACACTCACTGCTTCATTACTGACCGACAGCAAAGTCCCTTTAAGACAAGTTATTCCACTCGCCGACCATCTTTGAAACACTTCTCGGGCATACAAGTGCAGGTCCTAACACTTTGAATGGGGGAAACATCACATTCCCCAAAGCTGTTTGCCAAGCTTTAGAATAAATTAAAAATTTGAAGTCACCAATGAAATCTGACAACTGTCTCACACATTTTGTTTCTAAACGCTCGAATCATGACAAAAAAAGGTATTTTTTCAGGCTGGATCAAGCTAATGCACATATGCAGTCCTAAGAGCACATCTCTTGTGTTTCATTTCGGAGACGTGAATCTGACTGTTTCTATAGGAACAGGAGCTTCTCACGGCCGCTACAGTGATGCGATGACTTTATCAACGGCCAATTGGCTCTTATTTATAAGGCAGGACTTCTTCCGCCATATTTCCCGTTACACTTTCTCCCATTCTAAACAGTACTTGTGTTATTCTATAGTCTTTGCCTACAGTACGATTAAACACGGATTAAATATTAAAAACATCATCATCATCACAACATATCTGTTTTGTGAATTTGTGATTCATATTCTTTGTTTCTCAGTGGATGTGACTCTGGATCCTGATACAGCTCATCCATATCTCATCCTGTCTGATGATGGAAAACAAGTGAGGCGTGGAGACATTAAACAGGAACTCCCAGACAAACCAGAGAGATTTAATACATGTCCCTGTGTCCTGGGAAAGGAGGGATTCTCCTCGGGGAGATTTTATTTTGAGGTGCAGGTGAAGGGAAAGACTGACTGGACTTTAGGAGTGGTCAGAGAATCCATTAACAGGAAGGGAGAGATCACACTGAGACCCAGTAATGGATTCTGGACTGTGGCTCTGAGGAATGAGAATAAGTATAAAGCAGGTGCTGGTCCCTCTGTCTCTCTGTGTCTGAGAGTGAAGCCGCAGCGGGTCGGTGTGTTTGTGGATTATGAGGAGGCTCTGGTCTCCTTTTATGATGTGGAGTCCAGCTCTCATATCTACTCTTTCACTGGTCAGTCTTTCACTGGGAAACTCCATCCATATTTTAGCCCATCCTTAAACTATGGAGGTAAAAACTCAACTCCACTGTTTATCACACCTGTCAGTTACTATGAATGAATTTATACTCATAATATGAAATACTTGATGAAAATAGAGCTTCATGTAATTAATGCTTCATGTAAAAATGTGTTCTTAGATAAAGGATGAGAATCATGTGTTGTAGCTACTTCTAAGAAATGACAGCATCTGAATAAAGACATTATTTTTTTGTATTTTCAATTGATTAATTGTTGTTTCTCTTTTATTGTTTCCAATATTAAGCCTACATGATTACCTAACCATGTGTGACAGATTTTTTTGAGCGTGTCTCTTAAATATCAGGTTCACAGCTATAAATCAGGGTTATCCGTTTGATATGTACATAAAATGTACAGTGTACAGTAAAAGAAGCTGTGTTATCCTGACCTAGTGGATTGATCTTGATTTTAGACATGCAACACAAAATGCATAATCTGATGTGTGTGCATGAAAAGTGCTTTCTACATGTTGAGGTATATATGATATATTGACAGTAATTTATGCTTGTGGGTGCATTTGTATAAATTGAATAACATTTTTTTTTGCCAAATTGTTTGATTTAATTTGTTTATGATCAATAATAAATATCTTGCAACTTCTGCAAAAGCCATGAAGGCATGCAAACAACCCTAAATGGCCACCTGTTGGGCGAGCTAATGACAGAGTTTGGAAGTTGTTTGGCCTGATGAGATCTATATGTTAAGTTTCATACATATATGTGCTTGTATGTATCCAAGATTTCACACTGCATTCAAGGTGGCACCGTGCATGCCCGTGTAGCTTTGTGGCTGCGGTTTCTGTGTGCAATCCAAATTTTAAAAAGTTTTTGAGCCTGTTGAGCGCCCCAAAAGTCCCCAAAACCCTGGCGGAAAAGCCACTTCAAAAGGGCTTTTAGCTGCGTGTTTTAGTCATCATCCTGTAGGAGGACTCATGATGTGCCACTGAGACAGAACTTTCTGCAGTATGTTTCTCTCTAGAATGTCTTAATTTCATTGTGACTTAATTTCACAGATTCAAGCCATACGTGATGCAGCAAAGCAGCTCAAAAACAAAACCAAGCCTCATCCAAATTACACAGCAAGTATTGTATTTGTTTTTTGAAAGCGTTGTTTTTTTTGTCCGTGAACAGAGATGATGTGACCCAAAGCTCTAGTTTTGTCACTTCTGCCCAGAAGAAATTCTCCCAGAAACAGAACTTTTGTTTTTTAATGCTCAATAACTGATTTTTTTTTTTTTTAATTCATTTAAATTTTCTCCTCTCCATCTGTCAAAATAAAATGAAATGTAAATCAATCAGCTGCAACATTTTAAATCAGAATAATTTCAGTGTCTGAATAAAGGGTTTCTATGAAAGGATTACTGATATTCTTGTACTTTTATTGCTATAAAAATATGTAAATTGGACATCATATGTCCTGAAAACTCTTGACAATTGTCAGCAAACAATCAAGCTTCAGTAAGACTCCTGAAATCCCTTATCACATGACGGACACACACCCTCTATGCTCAAATTATATGTGGCTACTATATAAATTTTCCATAATGGTTTTGATGGACAGTCAGTGGAAGAGCGATTTGGTGATAAAGTTTTTATGTGGCACGAGATGGTTGAACCCTTCTCACTCGACCACACTTCCCACTTGGGATCTATCTCTAGTCCTAAATGCTCAGGCATGCTTCCTTTTCGAGCCACTTCAATCGGTCTCGCTCAAAGTGCTCTCTCTCAAGACAGTGATTTTATTTGCACTGTCTTCTGTTAAGCGAATAAGTGACGTACATGCTCTATCAGTCAACAAATCCTGCTTAAGATTTGGTGTTAATGACTGTAAAGTCGTTTTGAAACAAAGAAAGGGTTATGTGCCTAAAGTGCTCTCAGTGCCATTCAGAAATCAAGTGATAACCTTGGTCGGGGAAAACCCTTCCCTGCACTTGGAAAATTTTGTACTCTCAATTTTATGTATGCACTCATTCAGTGACGTTTTGGCCCCCTCCCTTCCTTTCTGGGAGCTTGGGGTTCGATCAGCCTCTTTATACAACAGAATATTTATTGAGCCATTCAAAGAGCCTTGAGGACACATCTGATACTCACAGGTAAGAGACATAAGAGAGATTGAGATGAACAGGTTTCTAATGGAAGTGATCTGGTTTAGTAGGGTTTGTGTCAAACTGGAATAAGTTAAACTGAATCAGGTTTAAGCATGTCAAATACTCTGCTACTTTAGTTGTATACTGCACTGAAATGATATCAGAATTGTATTAAAATTATGTCATGTGATTGGTTGTAAAGCAAAATTTGGTGTATCTGTCATTTAGTCCCACAACAGAAAAACTAAGGAAACAGGAAGTTAATGACCTGCAGACACAAATCTGTTACACTGCAGCTGAAAATTTAATGTACTTAAAACCAAATTAGATATCACTTTGCCATACAAAATATCTGTTAATTTTGAGAGAAAAATGCTATCTGTACCTTTCCTTTGTTATAAACAGCAGTTCCTTGTGTAAATTGTTGTTGTTTTTTCCCTTAAAAAGACATGAAGAGAAGAAGATCAACGGCAGAATTTTCCTCAACATCGGAGAAAAGACAAAAAACCAGGAGAGGGAATAAAGATGTTCCTCCATGTGAGTCAATAACCCAATTCAAATCTATCTTATATTTAATCTTCTTGAAAGAAGCCATCTGTTGTCTAGATTCAAGCTCTGTGCATTCTGAACATCTCTCAACAAGATTTTGACTTTCCACTAGTGCAGGTGATTTATCTTCATCATTTCTCTTTCCAGTGATGTCATCCTCCAGCGGTCCACTGACTGAGGAGCTTCAGTGCTCTATATGTCTGGACGTGTTCACTGATCCAGTCAGCACTCCATGTGGACACAACTTCTGCAAGACCTGTCTGAATAAGTGCTGGAACAACAGCCGGACCTGCAACTGTCCATATTGTAAAGAAACATTCAAGATCAGACCTAATCTCAAGATTAATACCACACTCCGAGAAGTTGTAGATCACTATAAAAAGAAAAGTACTGAGAAAAAACCTGAAGTTCTGTGTGACATCTGTGTGGAAGGAAAGCTGAAAGCCCTGAAGTCATGTCTGGTGTGCCAGAGCTCTTACTGTGAAACTCACCTGGAGCCTCATTTGAGAGTGGCAGGTTTAAAGAAACACAAACTGATCAATCCTGTGAGTAATCTGGAGGACTATATATGTCAGAAGCATGAGAGACCTCTGGAGCTGTTCTGTAGAGATGATCAGACAATCGTGTGTCTGATGTGTGCTGTGAAAGACCATCAGAACCACAACACTGTTGCTATAGAAGAGGTGAACAATATTAATATTTTATATATTAACCATGGAAACACCAAGGACACTTCAATATTTATTACATGTTTTATTAGACAATGGAACATCTGTTTTGCTACCTTCATAAACAGGAAACTAATTATTCTTATATAGTTCAACACATTTATTCTTATTGTTTAAATCAAACTTTCTTCATCTTTGGTGAGTACCATGTTTTACCGTGCCTCAGAGAAAAACACTATTTTGTCATGTAGCTAACAGCATAATCAGATGAAGCTTTATTTTTAGCAACAGTAATACAAAATACAATAATACAGACATCCTTGAGTCAGGCACTACAAAATTTATTTCTACTATTTTATTGGAAAATTCTTCCTCTTAAATTTTCTGAAAATCACAAGTTTTTCAAACTTCTTGTAAGAATAGTCCATGAAGTAGTGCTATAATAAGCAACTTTACATTTGTTTTGCTCTAAGTAAAATTAAGTTTTTCTGCCATTACACTGGTGCTTGGACCGATATAATCTATATTTAATAATTAATCATTTGTTGATTACCCTGTCCCCAGAGAAACACAGAGAAGGAGAAAGATCACACTGAAGATCACCCCCACCTCCTACAGGTCAGTCAACATCTCTCTGATCAATGACACCAGAACACTCCCCATGCTGAAGGATTTCTCCTCTCTCCTGCTGTAGATTTACTCATCCCTCTGCAGCTCTAGAAACACAAGGAACTGGTCTGAGATCAGCGTGAAGACTGAAGAGAGTCTGGAGACTCTGAGGAGAGCTCTGACTCAACTGCAGGACACTCTACAGGAGAAACTCACACAAACTGGTACGTCAATATCAAATACACTGTACAGATAGATATATTCATCATATTTTAATGTCAGTAATGAAGAGTGAGTGTGGTCAGCTCACAGTTCTTCTTGAAGATCGCAGGTCATGTTCAGCTCAAATTTCAGAAAAGATGTAAAACACGTATAGAGGAAAAATTACAACAAGCAACATTAATTTTCTATTAACTCTGTGATTGTCAGTTTGACTGTCAAGCAGATATCATGGGTTTATTCTTCATGAGAAGAGGGATATGTGTGTGAAATATAAGACCTAAAGCTTAAACAACTTATCAGTGCTCGACTTCAACAACTTCTTTCTTTCTTTCTTTTTAAAGACACATTGATCAGATAAAAACAAAGTTGTACTCAATTCTTTAAATATAAACTTAAATCTTGTCTATAATTTCACACATAAATATCTCA
Organism: Opsariichthys bidens; assembly: GCA_037194245.1. Taxonomy (NCBI): domain Eukaryota; kingdom Metazoa; phylum Chordata; class Actinopteri; order Cypriniformes; family Xenocyprididae; genus Opsariichthys; species Opsariichthys bidens. Next base: position 8,870,299 of record CM074306.1, read on the forward strand.
AAGATCTGATGATGTTTTACTGTCATGTGTCTCTACAGAGCTGAAGAGGATTCAGCAGTATGAAGGTACAGTGTGTGTCTGAACCACACTAGATTACATTACAGCAGTGTTGTCAAAAGTACCGACTTCAGTACTGAAATTTTAAAAATGTGACAATACCAACACTTCCCCCTAGAATATTGAGCGCTGTTGAGCAGATTCAGAAACACCTCTGATTGGCCATTGTGTTCAATCACTCAACAGACATGTCTGTCATTGGCTACAATGATCAATCCACTGAAGTATTTGCGCTGTGTAAGCGCTCGGTGAAGAGCGTCAAAGATGTCTTTCTACAACATGTTTTTGAAGCGTTTCATCACTGAAGCCAATCACAGACATGTGTTGAGCGTGTGAACACAATGGCAAATCAGAGGTATTTATGAATCCGTTCAACAGCGCTCAATATTCTAGGGGGAAATGTTGGTATTGTCACATTTTTAAAATTTCAGTATCGACTTGGTACCGTAGTCGAAGCAAGTATGATCATACCATAATTACTGAATATCTGTATTGTGAAGTTGTGATTCATATTGCATTTTCTCAGTGGATGTGACTCTGGATCCTGATACAGCTCATCCATATCTCATCCTGTCTGATGATGGAAAACAAGTGAGATGTGGAGACATTTGGCAGAAACTCCCAGACAAACCAGAGAGATTTGATAGATATGTAAATGTCTTGGGAAAGGAGGGATGCTCCTCAGGGAGATTTTATTTTGAGGTGCAGGTGAAGGGAAAGACTGACTGGAGTTTAGGAGTGGCCAGAGAATCCATTGACAGGAAGGGAGAGTTCACACTGAGTCCCAGTAATGGATACTGGACTGTGATTCTGAGGAATGGGAATAAATATAAAGCCTGCGATGATCCTCCTGTCTCTCTGTGTCTGAGCGTGAAGCCGCAGCGGGTCGGCTTGTTTGTGGATTATGAGGAGGGTCTGGTCTCTTTTTATGATGTGGAGTCCAGCTCTCATATCTACTCTTTCACTGGTCAGTCTTTCACTGGGAAACTCCATCCATTTTTTTGCCTATGCGCTAATTATGGAGGTAAAAACTCAACTCCAATAATCATCACACCTGCCAATTACAGTAAATGAATTTACACCCCTAATTTGAAATATTTGATTAAAATAATGTTTCATGTTTAGAAGCATTAATTTTGAATGCTCCTCCTACTCAATGAGAGTGAATTGGATGAGAATTGTTTTACATTAAAGTGATTATAGCCTTTGAATAAAGACATTATTGTCTATGAATGCATTGACTTTTTATTTGTTGTTTTGAATATTTTTTTGTATCTGTTGTACTGTGTCCAAGATTGACCCTACATGGATACCTCACCGTAATACAGATATTTTTGAGTGTGATTCTTTCATCCCAAGGCATGTTCACATATTCACATAAATCAGGGCTATCAGTTTGATTTGTCCACAAAAACCACATTCTGTTGCCTTATTGTAACGCCACGCCAGCAGAGGGAGCCTTCTCCTGAGTACTGACTGTTTACCACTCCCTCTGCTTGCCATTTTTAAAGAGTGTGTGTACACTAGTTCAATGCGAAGTATTGCCAGTCTACCTGCTTTACCAATACCAAGCGTTACCATTGTGTCTGATTTCCCGGTGTATGATCCTGCCTGTTTTTCCTGTTTACTCGTTTGTTGGATTACCCCTTTGTATTGTTTGCCTGGACTGGACTGATGTTTGTGTTTGGACCTAGTGCCTGTTTAACGACCTCAGCCTTCTGGATTGCCCTTGTGTTTGTCGCCTGTGTGGACTGCTTTAACGTTAAAGATCCATTACCGTTTCCATATCTTACTATTGTTCTTAATAAACTTCCACAAATGGATTCCAACGCTGCCTCTGCATTACACATATAAATGTGTTAATATTAAATATAATACATAGATGTTTCCTTTTACATTTCTTTTGTAAAAATTGTTAGAAGTTCTACCGTGTGTATTTCAATACAAATAGGCCTAATCTTCGCAACTATTAGTGAGGTTCTAAAACAACAAACAACAAAGGTATAAAAGTCCAAAAACCTTCACCAAACCATTTTGGTAACATTTTTATCATGTCCCAAAAGTCACAACAGTACATTGTAAGGCCCGTCCAAATGGCCCAATAAAGGTTTCCAATAAGTGGGTGAAGGTTTCTTGTGCGTTCTTTCTTTTCAGCATGGCAAAGTAGTTTAATTACAATTAAACTAATATCTGACTCCATTTTATTATGACCTCAAATTTAGGTAAGAATGCCAATGCCAATTTCCCTCCGGTGAACATCCTGCATCAGGTGCTTTGCAGAATCAGACAAGAGAAGGAATCAGTCCTGCTAGTTGTGCCGAAATAGCCCACAATAGCCTCTAGTCCTAAATGCTCAGGCATGTTTCCTCTTCGAGCCACTCCAATCGGTCTCGCTCAAAGTGCTCTCTCTCAAGACAGTGATTTTATTTGCACTGTCTTCTGTTAAGCGAATAAGTGACGTACATGCTCTATCAGTCAACAAATCCTGCTTAAGCTTTGGTGTTAATGACTGTAAAGTCATTTTAAAACCAAGGAAGGGTTATGTGCCTAGAGTGCTCTCAGTGCCATTCAGAAATCAAGTGATAATCCTCTCAGCTTACTCTCAGAGTGGGTCTATGGTCGGGGAAAACCTTTCTTTGAACTTGGAAAATTATGTACTCTCAATATTATGTATGCACTCATTCAGTGACGTTTTGGCCCCGTCCCTCCCTGTCTGGGAGCTTGGGGTTCGATCAGCCTCTTTATACAACAGAGTATTTATTGAGCCATTCAAAGAGCCTTGAGGACACATCTGATACTCACAGGTAAGAGACATAAGAGCGATTGAGATGAACAGGTTTCTAATGGAAGTGATCTGGTTTAGTAGGGTTTGTGTCGAACTGGAATAAGTTAAACTGAATCAGGTTTAAGCATGTCAAATACTCTACTACTTTAGTTGTGTACTGCACTGAAATGATATCAGAATTGTATTAAAATTATGTCATGTGATTGGTTGTAAAGCAAAGTTTAGTGTATCTGTCATTTAGTCCCACAACAGAAAAACTAAAGAAACAGGAAGTTAATGACCTGCAGACACAAATCTGTTACACTGCAGCTGAAAATTTAATGTTCTTAAAACCAAATTAGATATCACTTTGCCATACAAAATATCTGTTAATTTTTTGAAAGAAAATGCTATCTGTACTTTTCCCTTGTTATAAACAGCAGTTCCTAGTTCAAATTGTTTTTTTTTTTCCTTAAAAAGACATGAAGAGAGGAGGATCAGTGGCAGAATCTTCCTCAACATCAGAGAAAAGACAAAAAACCAGGAGAGGGAATAAAGATGTTCCTCCATGTGAGCCAATTCAAATCTATCTTATATTTTATCTTCTTGAAAGTAGCCATCTGCTGTCTAGATTCAAGCTCTGTGCATTCTGAACATCTCTTAACAAGATTTTGACTTTCCACTAGTGCAGGTGATTTATCTTCATCATTTCTCTGTCCAGTCATGTCATCCTCCAGCGGTCCACTGACTGAGGAGCTTCAGTGCTCTATATGTCTGGACGTGTTCACTGATCCAGTCAGCACTCCATGTGGACACAACTTCTGCAAGATCTGTCTGAATAAGTGCTGGAACAACAGCCAGACCTGCAACTGTCCATATTGTAATGAAACATTCAAGATCAGACCTGATCTCAAGATTAATACCACACTCCGAGAAGTTGTAGATCACTATAAAAAGAACTGTCCTGAGAAAAAACCTGAAGTTCTGTGTGACTTCTGTGAGGAAAGAAAGCTGAAAGCCCTGAAGTCGTGTCTGGTGTGTCAGAGCTCTTACTGTGAAACTCACCTGGAGCCTCATTTGAGAGTGGCAGGTTTAAAGAAACACAAACTGATCGATCCTGTGAGTAATCTGGAGGACTATATATGTCAGAAACACGAGAGACCTCTGGAGCTGTTCTGCAGAGATGATCAGACAATCGTTTGTCTGTTCTGCACTGAAGGACTTCACAAGAATCACAACACTGTTCCTGTTGAAGAGGAGAGTGAAGAGAAGAAGGTAGAAGTTACTAAAAAAAAAAATTTTAAAGGGCTCATATCACAAGGAATCACATTTCTTTCATTTTATGTAACAAAAATAATCATTATGGAAACACTGAAGGTTTCTTAAAAAGACAGCAAATCTCTGTTGTGATAAATTTCTGTGTTGTTCTGTCTCTATAGACTCAACTGATGAAGACACAGAAAGACGTGCAGCAGATGATCCAGGACAGAATCAAGAAGATTCAAGACATCAAACACTCAGCAGAAGTCAGAAAAGTGAGTTAAATTATGTAATTTATTTCCTTAAATGTTTATTACATCAGTGAGTTTTCACTGTTTGTATCTCCGATTGTCTGTGTTTGTTCCAGACAGACTGTCAGTCTGTTTCAGTGGTGGGGATTTTACAGTGCAGTGACTCTTTCTGCAGGTTACATCAGTGCATCAGTAGGCTGCGACAAGTGTCTGTCTTTTAGAGAATCATCTGTCTTATAGTTTTTGCCTATTGCTTACATACTTTTTGCAGAATTTGGCTCATTATGTCAAAACTCTACACACAAGCCAATCAGACATAGCACTTGGAAATGATCAACTCACGTCAAAGCCAAAATGAAACACTGCAATCAAAACGTAACACTCCTTTCTGAAATTCTTGCAACAAAACCATACATACAATCACCATTTGAATTACTCTTTCATATCAGCATCAACACACTGATGAGCTTTATATAAAACACTACAGTCTTTACAGTATTTCTATTTTTATTGTCATTTTCTCAGACTCAGTCTTCTGTAAAACCCAAAAGAAGAATTTCTGCAGTAATCAAACAAGAGTTTTTACAAAAAACAAACATTCTTACAGAAATAAAGAAAAATAGAATCACAAATCATCAAATTTCAGTAACAAAACAAAAGTAAAAAAAACAAAACAATTACTGGATAAATTCGTATTGGGGGTAAAAAAAAACATATACTTGTTTTGTGTGTGTGTGTGTGTGTGTGTGTGTGTGTGGTGGGATCCCGCCTTCTGTTCGGATCTGGACACAAGACCTCGTCAATATAATTTTCTTGCACCATTTCAATGATGGCAAGCTCTTGGTTGTCCAACCATTATGTAGAAAATGCCACCACAAAATGTCATTGGTTGGGTTCTTTTTTCAAACTACACACAGATGTGAAAAATGTAAAACTTTACTATATTGTGTCTTTTGCTTGTTCAGTGTGCTGTGAAGTGAACAAGAGTTTGTCATAGCACTCACATGTACATGTATGTGCACAAATACATTGTATATACAGTATGTATGCACAACTGTTGAACTTTACAGTTATTGAACTGAACTGAATCAACACTGAACTGACTTCAGCTGAGTAATGATACTGTTGGCCTACATTTTTTTTCAAATGGTTACACACAAAATCCTTACTTGTCACACAATTTCTGAAACCTGACACAAGAGCCACACACCAAATCTGCAAAATCATACATAAAACACTTTTTGCACAACACAGCATGCAATTCTCTATGTAACACACAAAAATCTGACAGGGAGTATCTTGATTTCCTTTTTTAAACAAAACCATTGTTTCTGTCCAACTACACATGGTTGATGTATTTCTTTTCATTCGTAATGTGTAATACTTTATTCACAACCACAAATGTTTACAGGAAAAAAATAAATAGTTTGGTTTCAATCTTGCTTTCGTGTTTACTATGAACATCTCTCTGCCAATTCAATCTTGTACATAAATGTACTTAGGAGCTCGTGAAATAAGAGCTTTAGGTTTTGAATAAATGTGTGTATACAACATATCCAAAAACAGAATACTATGGCCAAGGTGTTTGCAACTTAAGGCAAATGTTTGGTTTTGAAATGTGTTTGTGATATTTTGAAAGCAGTGCTTCATTTCGCAAGAGATGTGAGGTATTTTGCATTTTGTGTGTGCAATTCTTGGATCTGTGTGTAAAGTTTTTTTTTTTTTAAAAAAGGGGCAAAGATTTGAAAATGTGTGTAAGCAGTTGATAAAATAACTATTGGAACTGCGTTATAGCAGAATTAGAATTTGTTACTATGGTAAATCCACTTTAAAACAATCTGTGTTGCATAAAAATAAAGTTGACGACTTCATTCAAATATATTCAGTATATATTTACAAAATAAACAGAAATGCAAGATTGAAAATTTCCTTTGTTTCTTAAAACATTGAATGTTGATTTTTAAGTGATCAGATGAGGTGTATTTACACTTTAAACAGAGATGCAAGGGGCTAAAAATAATTTCTTTCTTTCTTGAAAAACAATGAGTTTTGATTTCTACATTAACAAATTTATGCATGTATTTTCACACATAATCATTGGTTAGGTAATCAGTAAATGAGTACGCTGTTTTAATGGCAGAGTTTCCCAAATGAAACAAAAGAGCTGTTAGATTTGAGTGATGTGTCTAATGTAGGGAACTCTGTTTAGAATTTTGCAAAAGGTTTGTTTTACAATTGTAAACTGACTGTAAACTATATAATGTGCTTGCAGTTTTGCAGACTTGGTCTGAAGATTAGGTACATGAGAGAGTGATTTCACTGAGTGGGCCTCAAGTACCACTTTTAGCATGTAAGAAATTTTAGAAATCTGTAATACACTAAAGTATGAGTAATAGTAACACCAATTCTTGTCTTATCAAACACCACTAATAATGTGTTGATTGTTCTGGTTGAGCAGAGAAACACAAAGGAGGAGAAAGCAGCCCGTGTCGAGCTCTTCACTGATCTCATCCGCTCCATTGAGAGATGTCAGACTGAACTGCTGGAGATGATGGAGGAGCAGCAGAAAGCAGCAGAGGAACAGGAGGAAGAGCTCATTGAAGAGCTGGAGCAGGAGATCACTGAGCTAAAGATGAGAAACACTGAGCTGGAGCAGCTCTCACACACTGAAGATCACCTCCACCTCCTACAGGTCAGTCAACATCTCTCTGATCAATGACACCAGAACACTCCCCATGCTGAAGGATTTCTCCTCTCTCCTGCTGTAGATTTACTCATCCCTGTGCAGCTCTAGAAACACCAGGAACTGGTCTGAGATCAGCGTGAAGACTGAAGAGAGTCTGGAGACTCTGAGGAGAGCTCTGACTCAACTGCAGGACACTCTACAGGAGAAACTCACACAAACTGGTACGTCAATATCAAATAAATCATACAGATAGACATAATTATCATATTTTAATGTCAGTAATGAAGAGTGAGTGTGGTCAAGCTAAATTTAAGTGAAGTATCATGTGTTTGTGCCTCATTATAATCCACTCACTGTACTTCTTGAAGATGGCAGATCATTTTCAGCTCAAATTTCAGAAAAGATGTAAAACATTTATAGAGGAAAAATTACAAGAAGTAACATTAATTTTCTATTAACATCTTTCTTTCTTTCTTTCTTTCTTTCTTTCTTTTTAAAGACACATTTATCAGATAAAAACAAAGTTTTACTCAATTCTTTAAATATAAATTTTAAGCTTGTCTGTAATTTCACACATACAAGATCTCAAAGATCTGATGATGTTTTACTGTCATGTGTCTCTACAGAACTGAAGAGGATTCAGCAGTATGAAGGTACAGTGTGTGTCTGAACTATACTAGATTACATTACAGTAGTGTTGTCAAAAGTACCGACTTCGGTACTGAATTTTAAAAAATGTTTCAAATGCAGATTCAAAAACACCTCTCTGATTGGCCATTGTGTTCAATCACTCAACAGACATGTCTGTGATCGGCTACAATGATCAGACGTTTAGAAAGCGGGAGTGTGTGCACTGTGTAAGCGCTCAGTGAAGAGGGTCAACGATGTCTATTTACAACATGTTTTTGAAGCATTTCATCATTGAAGCCTCTCACAGACATCTTTTGAGCATGTAAACACAATGGCCAATCAGAGAGGTGTTCGAATCCGTTCAACAACACTCAAAATGCTAGGGGGAAATGTTGGTATCGTCACATTTTTAAGATGTCAGTACCAACTTGGTACCGTAGTCGAACCATGTACAACCATACCATAATTACTAAATATCTGTGTTGTGAAGTTGTGATTCATATTCTCTGTTTTCTCAGTGGATGTGACTCTGGATCCTCATACAGCTCATCCATATCTCATCCTGTCTGATGATGGAAAACAAGTGAGATGTGGAGACATTAAACAGAAACTCCCAGACAAACCAGAGAGATTTGATAGACATGTAAATGTCCTGGGAAAGGAGGGATTCTCCTCGGGGAGATTTTATTTTGAGGTGCAGGTGAAGGGAAAGACTAACTGGGCTTTAGGAGTGGTCAGAGAATCCGTTGACAGGAAGGGAGTGAACGCACTGAGTCCCAGTAATGGATACTGGACTGTGTGGCTGAGGAATGAGAATGAATATAAAGCCTTTCCTAGTCCTACTGTCTCTCTGTCTCTGAGAGTGAAGCCGCAGCGGGTCGGTGTGTTTGTGGATTATGAGGACGGTCTGGTCTCCTTTTATGATGTGGAGTCCAGCTCTCATATCTACTCTTTCACTGGTCAGTCTTTCACTGGGAAACTCCATCCATTTTTTTGCCCAGAACCTAATAATGGAGGTAAAAACTCAACTCCACTGTTTATCACACCTGTCAGTTACTATGAATGAATTTATACTCATAATATGAAATACTTGATGAAAATAGAGCTTCATGTATTTATTGCTTCATGTAAAAATGTATGTGTTCTTACATAAAGGATGAGAATCATATGTTGTAGCTGCTTCGAAGTAATTACAGCATCTGAATAAAGACATTATTTTTTTGTATTTTCAATTGATTAATTGTTGTTTCTGTTTTATTGTGTCCAATATTAAGCCTACATGATTACCTCACCATGTGTAACAGATTTTTTTGAGTGTGACTCTTACATATCAGGTTCACAGCCATAAATCAGGGTTATCCGTTTGATATGTACATGTACTGAGATTAATCTTCATATCAAGAAACTCGTTTTACTGCTGTCTTTTGTGTTTGAGACGTTTTAAACCTTTTTACTTCGATCTTGTAAAATCATAGTGTTTCTCAGAGCAGGTTCCAACAGATTGACTGAACCCTACAAATAGTCCAATAACATCTCATATACATATATAGGCCTATATATATATCCTTATGACTTCATGAAACATCTTTAAGTTGAGTAACATTTGTCCTGGGGGTGTTCCAGAGAGCAGGTTATGTGACATAATCTCAACTTTTGGTTCCAAAAATGGATGTAATATTCAGGGTATGTAAGTAGACTTAACATCTAACTCTGAACTTAAGCTGCTCCAGATCAGGTGATGATCCAGGGTTAGTTTGCTTAAGAGCAATTCAGATGTGTGATGTATAAATAATATAGTTAGGAACTGAACTTGTTGCAGTTATATAATATGCAGTATTATACTATATAAAAGCGCTTTTGGAACCAGCAAATCAAACCTCGAGTAAGTAAAGTTTGCGTTAATTAACCGAGAGTTCAGGGTATATGTGACGGTAAGTTAACGTTGCTTTCTGGAACAGCATGAAAACTTCACAGATATCAGCAAACAATCAAGCTTTTGTAAGTCTGATCATTTTTCTTCTTCGAGACTTGATACTGAAACATCAGTCCAAATACAAACATGAACCAACACACCGAATCCAGGAGCTCTGACGTCATAGTTCAGAGAGATTCAGAGAAAATGAAACTGATCAACAACAATGTGGACGCCTGAAACGATCAACCTCTTCAAACAACAGAATACTGAGCCGTTCAACTAGTCTTGTGAACACATCTGATACTCACAGGTGAGAGACAGAAATATAAGAGAGTTTGAGCTGAACAGGTTTCTAATGTTTGGTTTCGAAGCAAAGTTTGGTGTTTCTGTCATTTTGTCTCACCTCATAAAGGCTAAAGAAACAGGACATAAAAATAACTGCAGACAATGTCTGAAACCTCAAATAAACATTAAGTGGTTGAAACACTGACTGCGAGATGAAAAGCTCGAGCGCGTTCGTCTCTGGTTCAGCGCGAGAGCAGTTTGAATGTAGCAGCGCACTGAACGTTCTGATCACCGGTGCGATCGCGCGCGTCAAAGCGTTCAAATCGATCCCGTTTCGAGGGTGTGGGGACAAATTGAAACGGAGGGGCAACAAATCAGTGGCTTTGGGCCACAAACATAAATAAAAAATAAATAAATGATATTTGGTTTTATGTTAGTGTGACAAAAAAGCCTCTCAGGATGTTCAGACCCCACATGGAAATGAATGGGAGTCGATAAAATCGATACTTTTTTTTAATTTGTCAAATAAAATCAATAAATAAGCCTCAACGCAGAACACAAATACAGAAATGAAGTGGCAACAATATAAAACATCCACAATGTGGAACGCTTGTGCTAACATTCACACACTGAAATTTCATGTTATTTTGGTTTTAGAAGTGTTTGTTGTCCAGTAGATGGCATCAGTCTTCCACTAAAATAAGTGATAAATATTATGTTTGTTTAAAAAATTACATTATTATTCACAAAATTTTATCTTACTCTCTGGGGAGATTCCGGACATTCTGAGTGTACACCCTAAACGAACAGTGGATAAAGGTTCAATTCAGACTTAGTAGTGTAAGTGATTTATCTTCATCATTTCTCTTTCCAGCGATGTCATCCTCCAGCGGCCCACTGACTGAGGAGCTTCAGTGCTCTATATGTCTGGACGTGTTCACTGATCCAGTCAGCACTCCATGTGGACATAACTTCTGCAAGACCTGTCTGAATAAGTGCTGGAACAACAGCCGGACCTGCAACTGTCCATATTGTAAAGAAACATTCACGATCAGACCTGATCTCAAGATTAATACCACACTCCGAGAGCTCGTAGATCACTATAAGAAGAAAAGTCCTGAGAAAAAACCTGAAGTTCTGAAAAAACCTGAAGTTCTGTGTGACTTCTGTGAGGAAAGAAAGCTGAAAGCCCTGAAGTCGTGTCTGGGGTGTCAGAGCTCTTACTGTGAAACTCACCTGGAGCCTCATTTGACAGTGGCAGGTTTAAAGAAACACAAACTGATCAATCCTGTGAGTAATCTGGAGGACTATATATGTCAGAAACATGAGAGACCTCTGGAGCTGTTCTGTAGAGATGATCAGACGTGTGTGTGTCTAATGTGTGCCGTGAAAGACCATCAGAACCACAACACCGTTGCTGTTGAAGAGGAGAGTGAAGAGAAAAAGGTAGAAGTTACTGACAAACTGATTTTAAAGGCTCTTATCAAGAGGAATCACATGTTCATTGATATAAACAAATCAATTATGAAAATATATTGTTGTTCTCTGCCTATAGACTCAACTGATGAAGACACAGAAAGACGTGCAGCAGATGATCCAGGACAGAATCAAGAAGATTCAAGACGTCAAACACTCAGCAGAAGTCAGAAAAGTGAGATTAAAATAATTAAATTTAAATATCTATTATACGTCATTTAGACGTATATATCACTTCGCCTTTCTTGTTCCAGACAAACCGTCTTTATGAGTGAGTCATTTATTTTGATTCATTCGCCCAAATGATTTGTTCAAAAACTCTGATTCATTCACGACTACAGTGTGTGTTATTTGAAACTCTTTCTGGTGGTCTAAGTAAATACAAAATTCTCTAAAATGTAAGCTATTTTATTGTAACTTCTTTATTAAGTTGCTACTGTTGTTGTATAAAAGTAATATCAATCTCACTCTCACGCTGTTGCTCTAAATATCAACATCTCTGTGATAATCTGATCACTTAGCGAAGTAACAACACATCTCTCCTCAGCAAGACACAAGATTTGAGGAATATTTCAATGCAAACTAATCATTAGTTGATTGTCCTGGTTGAGCAGAGAAACACAGAGAAGGAGAAAGCAGCCCGTGTTGAGCTCTTCACTGATCTCATCCGCTCCATTGAGAGATGTCAGACTGAACTGCTGGAGATGATGGAGGAGCAGCAGAAAGCAGCAGAGGAACAGGAGGAAGAGCTCATTGAAGAGCTGGAGCAGGAGATCACTGAGCTAAAGATGAGAAACACTGAGCTGGAGCAGCTCTCACACACTGAAGATCACCTCCACCTCCTACAGGTCAGTCAACATCTCTCTGATCAATGACACCAGAACACTCCCCATGCTGAAGGATTTCTCCTCTCTCCTGCTGTAGATTTACTCATCCCTGTGCAGCTCTAGAAACACCAGGAACTGGTCTGAGATCAGTATGAAGACTGAGGAGAGTCTGGAGACTCTGAGGAGAGCTCTGACTCAACTACAGGACACTCTACAGGAGAAACTCACACAAACTGGTATGATAATATCAAATACACCATACAAGCTAAATTTAAGTGAGGTATCATGTGTTTGTGCCTCATTATCATCCGATAATGAAGGATGAGTGAATCAGAAAGATTCAGAAAGAGAGATGTGTGTGTGAAATTTCAGAACTGAAGCTTAAACAACTTATCAGTGCTCGACTTCAACAACTTCTTTCTTTCTTTCTTTCTTTCTTTTTAAAGACACATTGATCCTATAAAAACAAAGTTGCGCTCAATTCTTTAAATATAAACTTAAATCTTGTCTATAATTCCACTCATAATCATGTCAAATATCTGATGATGTTTTATTGTCGTGCGTCTCTACAGATCTGAAGAAGATTCAGCAGTATGAAGGTACAGTGTGTGTCTGAACTACACTACATTATATTACAGTAGTGTCATCAAAAGTACCAACTTCGGAACTGAATTTTTCAAAATGTGATGATACCAACATTTCCCCCTAGCATATTGAGCGCTGTTGAGCAGATTCAGAAACACCTCTGATTGGCCATTGTGTTCAATCACTCAACAGATATGTCTTTGATCAGTTACAATGATCAATCCACTGAAGAGTTTGAAAGCGTTTTGAAAGTGGAAGTATTCGCGCTGTGTAAGCGCTCAGTGAAGAGCGTCAAAGATGTCTATTTACAACATCTAACATGTTGAGCGTGTGAACACAATGGCCAATCAGAGGTGTTTACGAATCCGTTCAACAGCACTCAATATGCTAAGGGTAAATATTGGTATCGTCACATTTTAAAATGTCAGTATCCATTTGGTACAGTAGTCGAACCAAGTATGATCATACAATAATTGCTGAATATCTGTATTGTGAAGTTGTGATTCATATTCTCTGTTTTCTCAGTGGATGTGACTCTGGATCCTGATACAGCTCATCCTGCTCTCATCCTGTCTGATGATGGAAAACAAGTGAGACGTGGAGACATTAGACAGAAACTCCCAGACAAACCAGAGAGATTTGATAGATATGCAATTGTCCTAGGAAAAGAGGGATTCTCCTCAGGGAGATTTTATTTTGAGGTGCAGGTGAAGGGAAAGACTCACTGGGATTTAGGAGTGGTCAGAGAATCTGTTGACAGGAAGGGAGTGAACGCACTGAGACCCAGTGATGGATTCTGGACTGTGATTCTGAGGAATGAGACTGAATATAGTGCCTGTGCTGGTCCCTCTGTCTCTCTGTCTCTGACCGTGAAGCCGCAGCGGGTCGGTGTGTTTGTGGATTATGAGGACGGTCTGGTCTCCTTTTATGATGTGGAGTCCAGCTCTCATATCTACTCTTTCACTGGTCAGTCTTTCACTGGGAAACTCCATCCATATTTTAGCCTGTGTAATAATAATCGAGGTAAAAACTCAGTTCCACTGATCATCACACCTGCTAATTACAATAAATGAATTTACACCCCTGATATGAAATACTTGATTAAAAATAATGTTTCGTGTTTACAAACATTAATTTTGAATGCTCCTCCTACTCAAAGGATGAGAACAGGTTTTCATTAAAGTGATTACAGCCTATTAATAAAGACATTATTGTCTATGAATGCATTGACTTTTTATTTGTTGTTTTGATTATTTTTTGTATCTCTTGTATTGTGTCCAGCATTAATCCTACATGGATACCTCACCGTAATACAGATATTTTTCAGTGTGATTCTTACATCCCATATAAAATACCAGGGCTATCAGTTTGATTTGTCCACAAAAATCACACTCTGTTACCTTATTAATGTGTTAAGATTAAATGTTATACATAGATATTTCATTAACATTTTTTTTGTAAAAATTGTTAGTTCTTCTCTGCGTATTTCCATACAAATAGGCCTAATCTTCACATTTTATTAGTGAATTGTTTGTAAAGCCATTGTTCTGTGTGCATTCAAAAGAGATGATTTGCAGTGAATTCTTACAGATTAAGAAAGTTGAACGGAATGAAAAGAAAAAATTAAAAACAAATATGAAAGATGAAGAACGTTGGATAGAAGCACGTAATAAAGAACAAAGATAAGAGAACAACAAAGGTATAAAAGTCCAAAATCCTTTACCCAACTGTTTTGGTAACATTTTTACCAAGTCTCAAAAGATAAAACAAGCCTTCTTCTGCGTGACCTCGGAGTGACAGAATTGAAGTCATTCACCTGCATAATTCTATATCATATATACACATTATACAAGTGACCAGTTCTGCTCAGATCACTCTCACTTCATGTAATTGTTATAACTATTGAATGGTTGATTGAAAGTGTGCCTTGTTTGGTATGAATGTAAATCTCTATTAATAATTCAAAGTTTGGCTTGAATGAAATCTGTGTAAAATGTGTTGTATTCTTTTAGAGAAATCATGTCTGAATTCTGGTCTGGTCTCACAGATAACATTTAATTTATGGCAGGGGAGGAGAAAAGCCACCTGTGAAACAAAGGCGATACCTAATTGGTCAGAACTCCTCAAAGAGGTTGGACAGACACCTCAGTTAAATGGTCAGGATTCTAGATTAGAGATTAGAAGGAGTGGAGACAGTGGAGACTTTCTTTCTGTTGAGTCTGGTGTTCTAAGTTAAGTTTTGACGCAAAGTTTGATCAACGACTCTACGGTCTTTGCCTGCCTCAACTTCAAACTTCAGCCACGAGGGAAACTCCATTCATTGCCAGCGGCTTCCCACTACATCAATCCGGACCGAAAAGACCTTCAGCAAATCAAGGAACCTGGGAAACCCCTTTCTCCAAGCCAAGGACACCGACAAGGAATCTCCATTTAAAGACACAAACGACTAACGCAAGTATGTCCAGATTCTAATCAAATGCTCAGAATTAAAGAGTAAAAGATGAATACCTGACATCAGAAAGATACATTATGTTGAGTGTCTGAAGGACACAAAGCATTATGGGCCAACCTGCCTACAGAATCATGCCTTCCCTTATGAAAAAGTATACTTCAAGTTCATTTTATGAAGTACAATGAAGCAATGTTCAAGTATATTTTTAAGTATACTTTATGTAGTAAGTATACTAATATCAATGTGCACTAGTAGTAAAGTTGTAAGTGTACTAATCAATGCAGCTCGGGACTAAATTGGCCTAGTTTTACTATTTATATTTTATTTTTGCACTTTCAGTATACTACTATGTTCCAATTTAGGAATTAATTTTGTATACTTGAAATATGCCTTTAAATGTACTTTAACTAATTTAATAAACATTTTATTATAGCTTCATGCATCCTTTTTTATCAACACTTGAATGTGGGTAAGTTTCATGAAGAAAGGCAACATTTAGTCCCTGTATATAAAATGTAAACTGAAAGTATAGTTTATTATTTTTAATTTAAAAGAAGTATACTAATAGCACACTTGAATAAACATATTTTTCGTAAGGGTTGAGCTTCCTGCAAAATCTCTTTAAATACTCAGACCAAGGCAGAAACTTTTTTCAAATGGAAACGTGTGTTCACAATGGGAATTTGCATTAATCAGGTTCTTAGACCCGGTAGTTTAAAAACCTTTTGGGGAACAGAAACAATTTGCATGAAAGACCCTGCAGGGGTCACACCTTAACAGTAAACAAAATATCATTTCCATATGTAGAGAAGAGATGGGGGAAGAGGGGCGAGGGAAAAGAAATGTAGATTAAGGCAATGCAGAGGTGTGACTGCATCTCGGATGGAGATGCTAATTTTGCAAGAGAGAGTTCAAATGTTAATTTCCTTTGTTTTCTCAGAGAGTAGCCCTCTCTTGGTACAGACAGTCCGACATCGGTCTTACCACATGGCACCATACTCAAAAATGTTTTACAATAAGAACAGAAAAGAATAGCTAAATAAACTGAGATAAATCCTACTGACAAATGCAATTAATTTAATTCGTTTTGCGCTGTGATTACGTATCCATGAAAACAACAAATCCCACAATTCAGCAGGATGGAATGAAGTGAGTAGTTCCGGTTCATCTCTGATTGAGTCAGTGTTTTCTCTTTATTCTTTTCTCTTTTTAATGCTCTATTTAGTGACAAATCACACAATTAAATACAATAACATCAAAACCTTGTGTTTTTGTAAAAATAAAGAAAATAAATAGCCTCTTTCCCCGCGGGAATCTTTCTAAAACTCGAAAATGAAGTGAAAACTTAGCGAATAGCCTACATATCACACAAACAGGATATATACTTCTTAAGAAATAAATAAATAATTCTCATTTAAAACAAATATTATCCTGCAATGTAATCTGTGTGAAAAAAAAGTGATGCACAGTTTCGCCCAGCTCAGAGTGCGTTAAAAAAACATTAAAAAGCATCAACCAAGGCTATAGTACAGTACATAGAAATGTTATGTCGGAGCTTATATCATGTATAATAATATACTATCATTTTTGTAATTATTATTGTAGCTACCATTTCCAAAAAGGTACAATTTCATAAAATTGCATGGTACCATATTAAAAATGACTTGAAAAGAAAGATGAGTTGCGTTCTAAAGACAAAGTAGTTTATTTAATTATTTTTGCGCGGTGAAAACGACAATTCCCACAATACCGCGAGGCGGAACGGCAGGCGTGAGCACTTCCGGGTCATCTCAGATTGAGTGTGTACTGTGTTGTTGACGCGAGCTCGGTGTTTTCACGTTATTCTATTTTCTCTGTAAATGTCGCAATGATGTAGATAGAGAGATATTTGAGACCCTCCATGACACGCGCGACCGGCCTCCGTCCCCGCGGGATTCGGTGTGAAGACTGTGAGGAGTGAACGTCTGTAAGTTTGATCATAAATCTGATCATCATAAACAAACACTTTCATCTGCGTGACTCATATCAGCATCGTGTGTCAGTGACGACACTTTATCTCACACACTCATCAGTCTCAGTACAATACTATAGTACCATCGCTGTACTCTTAGTGTTAATGTCTCAAACATAGTATACGATGGTACATTATTGCTTTGTGTGACATGACGCACGATTAAGTGGCATTTTCTATGCTTTAAAGTGTTTATTGCTGTGGTATTATCCAGACAGGATGGGTTCATCTCGGTTTTAGACATGCAACATACAGTGTACAATTTAATCTGATGTGTGGTACCTAAAAAGTACTGTACTTGGGTACGTTGGTGTGGTATCAGATGGTAATAACATGGTAACGTACTTTGATATAACATGGTACTGTTTGATTATAACATAATGTTTCCCTAATAACTCACATACACATTTACAGGTTTGATATTTTTATATACTACATGATTTTGTAAAAAGAAAAAAAGATTACTTGGGATTTATGCTTGTGGATGCATGTTTATAAATTAAAAATGTAAAGAAAAATGTATATACATATATTTTTGTGCCAAATAGCTTGATCTCATTATTATTTGCTTTTATATATATATATATATTTATACATGCATCACATATGATATGTCAAATCTTTATCATAATTATAATAGGCATGCATGTGCGCATATGCGATGATAAAATACACAATCCATTTGTTTCTGCAGGACTTCACAGCTGTGGTGTTGAATTGAGAACATGGTGATCCTCTAGAGCTCATGCAGATGTTAAGGAATATTTTCTTTGTTTTTCCTCTAGGAAAGGAGGGGAGGATGTGGCAGAGTGTCGGTTTGACGGTGTTGGTGATCGTGGCCACGCTGATATGTGTCCTCCTCTTCATGCTCTTCGGTAAGTGACCCACAAACCCCTGAGAAAAGATCCTGCAACACACACACACATAGGCGTAATGGTTTTTATACTGTACAAACTGTACATTCTCTCCCCTACACTAACTCAACTCCTAAACCATCACAGAAAATATTCTGCATTTTTAAATTTTTAATAAAACATTTAGCATATTTTTAAAGCTATTTTAGATATGATGTCCTCATATTTCATGTTTACGTCATGTCATTATACAAATTTGTGTCCTCGTAAATCACAAAATTTATGACGCACACACACACTCTTGCTTTGAGTTTTTTTTTTTTTTTATCGGATGCAGTGACATTCAGACATTTTTAAGTGTGACTGGATTGTCCAAATACTTTCAGGGTCAGCGTAGGTCATCTTAAACATTTGAGGAATTGCACAATGTTGTGAAGTCTAATGCACTCATTGACGTCTAACGGTCATGAACCGTGGCATATTTCTGAGAAAGAGTCGCACCTTCACTTGCAGGTTTTCTCTACAGTGATTTATGACCCACGAGTGAGAATGTGGTCGGTAGAGTCAATGCAAAAATAGAGCAGGTTTGATTACGACACTGACGTCTCATTTCTACAGCTCTCTGTGAGTCGAGTGTTGACTTTAGTCAAGGTCTCTCTGACTAACCTTGACTAAGGTCAGTCAGACTGACGTATCATTAAGTGGCATTTTTTTAGTACTGTTTTATTGCTATGGTATTATCCAGACACGGTGTGTTGATCTCGATTTTAGACATGCAATCTATCAGTCTATAATATGTTGCAGCTTCTGCAAAAGGCAAGTAAACGGAGCTGTAAAATAGCTTCTCTGTACTGTAGAGTCCTGTGTGCTGTTATATAAGTGTACAGTGTCCAGTGTGTGATTTGAGGAGCTGTGCAGCTCTGTGTCATCATGTCAAACGCCTGCTTGAACCAGATCTATGTAGGTCACTGAACTGAACCTGTTGCCCTTCTGTGTGTTACTAGTTACAAGGAAGACTGTTTGTCTGTGTGAACTAAAGTGTCACAATCTGTTGGAATAAAGTCAAGTGTGAGTCCGGCTCATATTTTACCAAAAAGTCAAAAGAAAAAGGAAAAATTTTGCATAAGAATTTTAATCTAAATTAAGATTTTTAGGATTCAATTTTTCATTTTGAGTACAGGTTCCCACTGAATTCTCAGTACCATAATGTTTCCAGATTTTTTAAATTAGATTCGTATTTCACTTATTTCATATTTTACCCCAAAGTTAAAATAAGAAAAGAAATTGTATTTTCCGTACTGTACTTTTAGATTTTGCTTTTGACATTTTTATATTTTCCCACTAGATTCTCATTACCAAAATTCATCTCGATATTTGATTATCACGATTGCGATTTTACCAATATGTTGCGTACTTTATATTTTACTTCAGAGTCGGTCATAAATAATATTTCTTAAGAAATTTATTTGTAAGAATTTTATTATGATGATGATTACAGCCATGAGAAATGTACACATTACTTGGGTGAAAATGTAAATCAAATCTTATGGTGTTAATTAAAGTGGGAAAAACATTTTTGAGATTATTTTTATGATTTTTTCCCAGTAGATTCTCATTACCCAGATTCCTCTAGATATTTGATTTGATTATTGTAATTTTATTAACATGTTGCACATTTTATATTTTCCTTCTGGAGTCGTTAAGAAATAATCTTTATTAATTTATTATTAAATCCACTTATAAATTTGTAAATACCAGCTGAATCTGCTTTATCATACAGTTAATGCAAATGATTTAGTGTGAACCAGATTTTTTTTCATGTTTGAGGAGATATAAATGCAAAAGCGTATCATCTCTCTAAGAGTCGCAGGGCACTGATGTGTTTTTGTCTTGTTTGCAGGGTGGTATGTGGTGTGGCAGCTCTTCCTGTCTAAGTTTAAGTTCCTGCGGGAGTTGGTGGGCGACACCGGTTCCCCGCAGGCCGAAACCGAGCCCTCCGAGTCCGAGAGCGAACGCAGCTCGCCCCCCACCCCGCGCCACCGGCCCAAGAGCGCTCGCCAAAGGATCGTCCCTCCTGACACCACTACATAGAGCCTGAACCGAGATCTCCTCCACTTCACCGTCATTTCCTGTCTCATCTGTAACGGACCTGCATCGATCACTGTGCTCTCCTTCACATCCGCTCAGTCATCATGGTTACACTCGTACTCCTCATCGGCTCGGACACGTCACGTTTTTTTTGTACGAACCAGCTCCGCCACACGTTCATGTCCCAACTAACACGCTGCTACCCTCGGCTCCGGCTGCATGGATGTGTAAATATATTCACGTGAAAGCGTATCCAGTATGTATTTGTTACTGTTTACCTAATCTGTTATTACCCAAGCTCACAAAAAACATGCGTTTCCGTGAGATAACAGCACTACTATTCACACTGACACCCGACTGGCTCCGACATTTGTCCCACACGTGCAATGAAATCTTCTTTATGTTTCTTTGAAATGTCATGAAGGAAAGAGACGTTTTGACAAGACTGCACACCGAAACTATGAAATTTAGAAAGATGTTGTAAAATTTCCTCTGCTCCCCACACAGCATAGTGCTTTGAGACGGCCGCCATCGGTCCCTCCTCCCCGCTCTTGTGCCTATGGCTTGGGCTGAAGTCGTCCTGTTTGAGTGGATGGATCTCGATATGCCTGCAATTCCCATATTTGTAAAAACTTTAGAGCTAAAAATGCCGCACTGACTCCAGGTCAGCCCGACCCTGCCTGCGTGTGAAACTGTGCGCAGGTCGACTTCTAATGAAATGCCGTTATCACCAATGTAGACGGTCACATGTTTTGTTACGTCTTTTTTTTTTTAGTCCCTTTTATGATAGTGGATTTTCCCCCTTCATAATAAATATTTCATTAAAAACAGTTACGTTGTTTATGTGAGTTTTTGATTTGAATGCATATTTTAATTATTCTTTTAAAAAATATTTCTGACACTCATGTAGGTTTTGTACTTAATCAACACTTACTCATAAAACACCTGATTTTGATTTAATCATTTTGGTGGCCATATTAATTTGACAGAACTATTCTGCTGCATTGCTGAAGATGTCCACAAGATGGCAGTAAAATTCGACTAAAACACTTCAGCGAGATTTGAAGGTCAAACACTCAAAAAAGCACCAAGATTAGGCATTTGACTGCTTTAAGCAGTTTTTTAGATAGAAAGAGATAAAAAAATAATGAACCTATTTTAACTGTTGCTATTTTTATATTAAAATAGGTTTGGCGTTTTAACACGATTAATTATAGTATTGATAAGGCCTAGTTTTTAATGGTTATAATTTTACGTATCATGAATTAACAGTAACAAATGCAAAATCACCTTATAACAATGCCAGCTCTTTACAGAAGGATTGAAACGTTATTCACAAAGAGTTTTGGCTATTGTTTCCTTTTACTCATTTGTTAATAACACAGAAACGGCATGATTGCGAACACATAAAACACCCCAAACTACGTTGTATTGAAACTTTAGACACATGCAGATATAACACAATCTGTCCAAAAATGAAAAGTCCAAATGAAATAGTCATATAGTGAAAGTTAATGATTAGGCTTTTTGCCCACAACCCAACAGTCCTTTCAAGCCAAAAAAAAAAAAAAAAAAAAAAAAAATGATACTATATGAAGTGTCTCTATAGCCAGAGATCACTTTAGACAATTACACAGAGCTTAGTTACCCCAATACCAAGCTATCTCACCAAAGACAAAAAAATCCCTTTAAAATGGCCACCCTTCCCCTTATTGGTAGGCCCACCATAATAAGAGCCCTCAGAGGCCAACAAAAGTCACCTTTTCAAAATCAACATACATCCAAAAGAAAAACTAAACTACAAATATATAAGCATGGCACATATACATAACCAATTAATTTTTTTTTTTGTAACTTAAGTGAGGGTCGTGCAGGGCTTTACTGTGGCGGTGTCACAACCTTTTATGGACTTGAATCAGTATTTGTAAGCATGAAAAAATTCTGCTTTAGTGAATTTGATGCAGTACTAAAAATGTCCACAGGGTGGCAGTAAAATGCGAATAAAATAATACCTACAAGGGCTGAAAGTGTGAAATTCGCTTTCAGCCACTTAAACAATTAAATTGGATTCTAGACCTTTAAATTGCCAGGCTTTAATCAGACTTTTATAGAAAAAACTAGAATGTTTCTATATTAACTGCCGTATATGTTAACATATTTAAGTAGATTTGTAGTATTAAACTTTTAATAATGGTGATGTCAGTTAATAATGGTAATAATTTTACCTCGCAAAAATTATTTAACAAAAGTCCTCTAATCACCGTTTGTGGAGTGGACTTCAATCATTAAAAGTCAAAGTTCGGCTAAAGTTTTTTTTGCTGCACTACTAACAATGTCCACAGGGCGGCAGTAAAATGCGAATAAAATAATACAGCAAGTCCTGAAGTTTCTTTTCAAACAATTTTTAAAAAAAAATTTGCTTCTAGATTACAACTTAAAATTGATATAATAACACTTTTTGAGAAAAAAATACTGTATATTAATTACTACATATTATCATATTAAAGTAGGGTTCTCTATTAAACACTATTAATTATAGTATTAATAAGTCTACTTCTGAATATCATGTCAGGATAATAATTTTTACGTCACATTAATTATCAGCAGCAAATGCAAGAACACTGATGACTTTTTAAACATTCGTTTGATTATTTTAATAGAATAACCATATATTAATTACTGCATATATTAATATATACGCTATTAAAATAGGTTGCAGCTTAAACCCTATTAATTATAGTATAGAACCTATTTCTGAATGTCATGTAATAACGGTAAAGATTAAAAAAAAGATTATTAAAGCACTTTTATGCACGTGATTTTGCTGCACTACTAAAAACGTCCACAAGATGGCAGCATTGCAAATAAAAATTACACAGCAGCAGGGCCTGTTTTTTTCTTTCTAGATTAGAAATTTGGAATTGATCCTTTTAGAGAATAATACATATATAATTACCATAAATTAACTTCTGCATGTTAACATATATTTGCAGTATTTGTAAGGTTTGCAATATTAGACCACTATTATGTATAGTATTAATAAACCCGACTTCTAAATGTCATTTATTAATGGTAAGCATTTTACGTCACAACTGTTATAAACAAATGCAAAAGCACTCAGATAACTTAATATCTGACTGTAAATATAAATGTGAAAAATATTAAATGTTAACCACTTGATGACAAAATGGGTGTGGCTCAGATGTCCTGTGCGTTGAGTCAAAATAATATTTTCCCTATTTTAACATTTAACACAATGCATTTTAAGAGTAACATTAAAATGTTCTTAGTGTCATTAATGGTGTGTAAACTGTTATCCACACAGCTCGTGAAAATTGATCACGCTTTTATCTCCCGAGCGCCCCCTGGTGGAAGATGCAGTGGATGACCATCCATGCAAGAGTGCCTGCAGCTGCTTTAATCAGTAGCAGATCATTCAGTGTCTTTACATGGAGTTCACGGCCTTCTCTACATCCATACTATTTTAAAACATGGTAAAATATACGCTGGTTAAATCAAGTGAACGAGCCCAGAAAAACTTGGCCATCAATTTTTGACCAGACATGCAAGATTTAATGCACTTACGCAGAATATATGCTGCCAGTATATATTTTTAAGAGAGGTGCCTACCTCTCTTTTGGTCCTCATTATAAAAAACCTATTGAAATATATACAGCTTTTATGAAATGAAAGGGGTAACAGAGGTTTTGCCATGCACAGAAGCTGTAATTTTTGAGGCCTTAGAATACTTCACAGGAAATGGTTGTGGTAAGCCACGGAAATGACATCGCTAGCTCTACTCTGTTCGCCACTGTATTCGCAGGTCAGACCTTCCAGTTCCCTTTTTCTCCACCATACTCTTGCTTTTCTGCAACAGGGGTGCAATGACAGGGCCGCAATATTGTCAATGTTTGTGTCAGAGCAAAGACAGATCACTGATAAATACTGGCTCCCTCAGAACATGCTTGGCAATGCAAAGCACCTTTATACAGTTGCATATCAACATCAGGGGTCAGTAAAAGTTTTTGGAAATGTTTTATTGCTTAACAGAGTGTATGTTCACATACTTCCTTGTGGAAAAGTACATACTTGCATAGTTGCATTTTGATACTGTAGACACATTATGAGTGTTTGCTGCATGTTTCTGTATTTGGTTTCATTGTGAGTATTTGCAGCGCAATTCTGTATTTGGTTGCATTGTGAGCGTTTGTTGCTTGTTTCTGTATTTGGTTGCATTGTGAGTATTTGCAGCATGTTTCTGTATTTGGTTCATTGTGAGTATTTGCAGCGTGTTTCTGTATTTGGTTGCATTGTGAGCGTTTGTTGCTTGTTTCTGTATTTGGTTGCATTGTGAGTATTTGCAGCATGTTTCTGTATTTGGTTCATTGTGAGTATTTGCAGCGTGTTTCTGTATTTGGTTCATTGTGAGTATTTGCAGCATGTTTCTGTATTTGGTTCATTGTGAGTATTTACAGCGTGTTTCTGTATTTGGTTCATTGTGAGTATTTGCAGCGTGTTTCTGTATTTGGTTCATTGTGAGTATTTACAGCGTGTTTCTGTATTTGGTTGCATTGTGAGCGTTTGTTGCTTGTTTCTGTATTTGGTTGCATTGTGAGTATTTGCAGCATGTTTCTGTATTTGGTTCATTGTGAGTATTTGCAGCGTGTTTCTGTATTTGGTTGCATTGTGAGCGTTTGTTGCTTGTTTCTGTATTTGGTTGCATTGTGAGTATTTGCAGCGTGTTTCTGTATTTGGTTCATTGTGAGTATTTACAGCGTGTTTCTGTATTTGGTTCATTGTGAGTATTTGCAGCGTGTTTCTGTATTTGGTTCATTGTGAGCGTTTGTTGCTTGTTTCTGTATTTGGTTGCATTGTGAGTATTTGCAGCATGTTTCTGTATTTGGTTCATTGTGAGTATTTGCAGCGTGTTTCTGTATTTGGTTCATTGTGAGTATTTGCAGCATGTTTCTGTATTTGGTTCATTGTGAGTATTTGCAGCGTGTTTCTGTATTTGGTTGCATTGTGAGCGTTTGTTGCTTGTTTCTGTATTTGGTTGCATTGTGAGTATTTGCAGCATGTTTCTGTATTTGGTTCATTGTGAGTATTTGCAGCGTGTTTCTGTATTTGGTTCATTGTGAGTATTTGCAGCATGTTTCTGTATTTGGTTCATTGTGAGTATTTGCAGCGTGTTTCTGTATTTGGTTCATTGTGAGTATTTACAGCGTGTTTCTGTATTTGGTTGCATTGTGAGTATTTGCAGCGTGTTTCTGTATTTGGTTCATTGTGAGTATTTACAGCGTGTTTCTGTATTTGGTTGCTTTGTGAGTATTTGCAGCGTGTTTCTGTATTTGGTTCATTGTGAGTATTTGTTGCTTGTTTCTGTATTTGGTTCATTGTGAGTATTTGCAGCGTGTTTCTGTATTTGGTTGCATTGTGAGTATTTGCAGTGTGTTTCTGTATTTGGTTGCATTGTGAGTATTTGCAGTGTGTTTCTGTATTTGGTTCATTGTGAGTATTTGTTGCTTGTTTCTGTATTTGGTTCATTGTGAGTATTTGCAGCGTGTTTCTGTATTTGGTTGCATTGTGAGTATTTACAGCGTGTTTCTGTATTTGGTTGCTTTGTGAGTATTTGCAGCGTGTTTCTGTATTTGGTTCATTGTGAGAATTTGCAGCGTGTTTCTGTATTTGGTTCATTGTGAGTATTTGTTGCTTGTTTCTGTATTTGGTTGCATTGAGTATTTGCAGCGTGTTTCTGTATTTGGTTGCATTGTGAGTGTTTGCAGCTCGTTTTTGTGTTTGGTTGTGTTTTGAGTATTTGCAGAACGTGTTGTCAAACTGATGATGTTTTTTTTCATTTGCATGCGTTTTTCTTCAGTCACAGCTCATTAAGTTCTCTCGGCCATCGTAGAGTTTCCTGAATACCAACTAAAAAGTGTTCACTTGAAGGAGTATCTGTATTGGTGACTCTGATTGGTTGACTTATTTAGTGTGAGCGGTGAAACATCGATTGGATCACTCATCCCTCCCTCCTCTGGCTCTTTAATTCAGTGCAGATCCAACTCGAGATGCATCCAAGACCGCAGAGTTCCCACTGATGCCATTATAAGAGCTAGATAAATCACTAGGAAAGGGTTTGGAGAGAGTGATGGTAAGAATTTACCGCTCTTTCACCATGTTTAATGAAAGTTTCTTTCAAAAGGCTTTCTCTTCTTTGTTTCCCTGAGGACAACTTGGTCCTGAATGCGGCAAATGTTTAAATCGTTAATTACGTGTAAGTGCCAGTCAGTGGATACTGATGCTTTTACAGAGATTTGTGAGTTGGCATTCCTTCATTCCCAGCAAGATTGTTAGCTTTCATTACTATGCCTAAAAGAGCAGTTTATTTGGAAAGAGAATGTTCTAGAAGCACAAAAGAATGTGAAGTTTCGTTTCAACATAACTTGCATATTGTTGAAGACATTTTGCCATTCTGACGTAGTCTTTTCCGTTCTGAATGAACTTAAAAGGATAGTTCACCCAAAAATGAAAATTGTCATCATTTACTCACCCTCATGTTGTTCCAAATCTGTATTGAACACAAAAGAAGACATTTTAAAGAATGTTAGTAATGTAAAGAAAAAAAAAAAATATTATGGAAATCAACTGATACCATCAACAGTCTGGTGGTTACCAACATTTTTCAAAATATCTTTTGTGTTTAACAGAAGAAAGCAACTCATACAGATTTGGTACAACATGAGGGGGAGTAAATGATGACAAAATAGTAGTTTTGACCCAATATGAACAATCGCGTTGCAGCGTGTTGTGTTTTACAAAGCAGAAATCGCCCGTATTGGACTGAAATTCCCGAATTGTCAGCCTGCTGCACATGCAGTCAGTCCACAAGCTGTTGTACACAACCTGGAATATTCCTTTAATGTAAAAACAATATAATACCGCTGTACATAACAAATGTCTTAATCATCTGACCACAGTGTGCTGGGAAAGATCCATCAAAAATTTGCCCATTATCCGCTGGTGAAACTGGTGCGCAGCTGTCGAGAGCCGCAGAGCACCTGCTACATGAGCTAATGTCCTTCATCTCACCACAGGCCACCAGCTAAATCATCATGTGCATCTGTAGAAAACATTGTTAGATAAGAAAAAAGTCAAATTAGCCTCATTTTAAGGCCTTTCAGATGTGATGGCATAATAAAAATCCTACAAAATTAGATTGGGCAGACATGTGATGTTCCTACTGCACGTCTCAGGATGTTCCAGCAGGGTAATGTTAATGATAATATGGTGTGGCAGTCTGTTCAGGCCATGCTCGACTTAGTCTTCAATCCCCTTAGCATGGCCTCTCATCATCGTTGCTAACCCACATGAGCCATGATACATGCTCAATTCATTACAGCGTGGAATGGAAAATATTAGTCATCAAGGTCCTAAGAGATGGTTTGGGAAGCTCACATCCATCTAAGGTCTTTTTTTTATCGGATTATATCTGTCCAATTGGATCATCTGATAATACTTTTGGAATTATGGATCGGTAGGACATTTAGTTATGTTAATGACGGAGTGAAACTCTTGGGAAAATGTCTTCTTTGCTGCTGCCGAACTTCACGTTCATTTAACATGGTTTTTCTGCTTTTTAGCTATGCTGTAATCAGATTTCACCACAAAAAAAGGAAAAATAATTGTGCATTTTATATATATATATATATATATATATATATATATATATGTATATATGTGTGTATGTATATATATATATATATATATATATATATGTGCACAATTTTTTCTTATATATATATATATATATATATATATATTTGCATTGTGAAAATTTAATTAAAAACAAGAAATATTGTATTTGTGATGACATTTCGCCACAAAAAATTGATTTTTTTTTCTTTTCTGCATTTCAATTTTTTTGCATTGTGAAAAATTAATAAAAAAACAAGAAATATTGTATTTTTTACTCTAATAAAATACTATTTTTATTTAAATAAGCATAAATTAAAATTAATAAAACACTGCCATGATGTAAAAACATTTTACAATGTAATACAGTAATGAAAATGAGTTTTTCTTTAGTTCATTATAGTAATAAAAACAGGGAGGTAAAATTAATTCTCATTAAAAACTTGCCAAAGTGAAAAAAAGAAAAAAAATCTTAATGGTTCTAAAGGCTTCAACAAAATAATTTCTTTTTGAGTGTATAGTAAAATATGTAGAAGCTTGTTTCTGCCATGAAATAAAAAAGGAAAATGCGACTTACAATTCTCACAAAGCTTTTTTTCCCTCAGAATTGCGATTTATAAAGTCAGAATAGCGTTATTAAAGTCAGAATGTCCAACTGTGAGAGAAAGACTGAAGTTTTTTTCAAGTTTCTCACAATTCACTTTAAAACTCACAATTGCATGATATAAAGAGTTTATATCTCTCAATTCTGAGATAAAAAGTATTCATTTTTTATTTAGTAGCAGAAACAAGCTTCCCTACAGGTTTTGTGAGATTCACCATACCAATCAAATAAAAACAAGTGAAACGATTTCTATAGCAAAGACGGAGAAATATTTTACTTTGTTCATACCGTACTCTTGGCAGAATGCGTGTCACACAACACAGTACATGTACAAAACAAACTATTTTCATTTTGTAGGTTCTGTCATTCAGCAATACACAATAATTAGCAGTTAAGGACAATTTGTAAGGTGCCTAATACACAAAACGATCAGGAATGTTAATGGTCACTCTACAAATGCAAATCTCAATCCTTTCTATTCATACAGTAAATATTATTATTATTATTATTTATTATTATTATTATTATCATTATATAAAAACAAATCTACACAAAATATAGAGCCAAATATTTACACAGAGGAAGAGAGCAGGAATATTTACAAAAGACAACTTTCAGTGATGCATCTACATAAGAGCGAGTATAAATATATATGCATGTTAAAATGACAGTCTTTGTTCAGATATTGATGACGTCATCGATGACATCACAATCCCGCCATCTGCGAGAGCTGCACTTTAAATTGTTGTGCCAAGTGTGAGAGGTCCGTCACGCGATCTACCATTTCCTGTACAGCAGCTGTGTTGGGATAGTGAAGGGCCGCCGTTTTTGTGGCACCCACGACTGTCTTTAGCATCTCGCACAGCACGTTGCTTAAGTTCATAACGCGATTTGCCACTTCTGCCGCCGAGGCCTGTCTTGAAAGAGTGTCACCGATAAATACGAGCTTGTGGGCGCTGAGAATGACAAACTTGCCATGTGCAACGAAGATTCGAGGAGGCTGACCCGCCTTTACGCAGCCGAAAAAAGCATCTACCGCATTCAGCAGAGTCACAAAGTGCTGTTCGCATTGGTCCGCGTAGAAGCCCAACAGTTGCCGGTCACGTAAACCCAACGGAGCTCCGCCTCCCGAGGAGAAATTAGAGGAGGAGTCTGAGGAGGAGGACGAGCCTGTTGAATGTTGGTGGGAGATCCACTTGGTGATGTCATTCTCTACAGGTTTGATCACTTCCTGTTCAAGCTGTTTAAACTGGTTCAGCTGTAAAGCGAGATAAAGAATTTCAAAGTTAGAATTATTTAAAATTTTAAATCATAAAATGATCAATGTAAAAAAAAAAATAGTGCATGTCATTTCTGGTGCACCTTTTTCTTTGTAAAAAATGAACAATAGTGTGTGTATGTATATATATATGTGTGTGTATATATATATGTGTATATATATATATATATATATGTGTGTTATATTTATATATATATATATATATATATGAGGTCTAGAGAAAGATTGCGATCTAGAGAGGTCAAGAGATCTAGAGAGATCTAGAGAGAGATTGAGATCTAGAGAGATCTAGAGAGATCAAGAGATCTAGAGAGAGATTGAGATCTAGAGAGATCAAGAGAGATCTAGAGAGATCAAGAGATCTAGAGAGAGATTGAGATCCAGAGAGAGATTAAGATCTAGAGAGATCTAGAGAGAGATTGAGATCTAGAGAGATTGTGATCTAGCGAGATCCAGAGAGAGATTGAGATCTAGAGAGAGATTGAGATCTAGAGAGATCAAGAGAGATCTAGAGAGATCAAGAGATCTAGAGAGAGATTGAGATCCAGAGAGAGATTAAGATCTAGAGAGATCTAGAGAGAGATTGAGATCTAGAGAGATTGTGATCTAGCGAGATCCAGAGAGAGATTGAGATCTAGAGAGAGATTGAGATCTAAAGAGAGATCTAGAGAGGCCAAAAGATCTAGAGAGATCTAGAGAGAGATTGAGATCTAGAGTTCTAGAGAGAGATATAGAGATAGATATATAGAGATATATAGATATATAAAGATAGAGATAGACATAGATAGATATAGATGGACATAGACAAAGATAGATAGATATATAATAGTTGTAGTTAATTTAAAGGTCTTTTAAAAGATTTTAACTGTTAAAAGATGTTACTGGTTGTAACCAGTTTGTCCATTTTCAACCCAACTTAAGTTGATTTTAACTAAGCATTTTTTAAATAAGCTTCTTCCTTGTGTATCGATGACTGACACACAAGCTGATGACGTTTATGTGCACGTGTCGTGTACCTGTTCTTGAGCAAGTTGGACTTTGCTCTGTTTGGTGATGTTCTCCTTCTCTAAGAGTTCCTTCTGTTGTCGTTCGAATTCATCTTTTCCCTGCAAAATTAACAAAAGGTCAGTCAGCAAGTCGCAACAAATTGTTTCAAAGCAGCTTTACAGAAACTGGTGTCTTAATGCACCAGTGAGCAACCCAAATCCACAGTGGTATTAAACTAATTCCTTTTTCAATTCAAATGATCAAACTGAATTTTGAACAAGCAACCGTCTTTTTATTTTATTGAAAAATCTGGCAGCATCTAAACTCTTGCATAGGATGAATATCCTCTCTTAGTCTTTTGCTTGAGATTTAAGTACATGCTCAGGTTTTAATTCCAACAGCATGCCACTTTGACATCCTCAGATGTGAGGGATCTCATTTCTAATCTCTGTATTCAGGATAAACAGATGGACAGAGGATAGATGGAAGCTAATGGATCGTTTTTAACAGTTTTTACAGCATGTAAATCTATAAATCAGTACACGTTCTTGTTTTTATAATAATTTCATTCTCAAAAAACATATCAGCAATAATTCCTTCACTGGGTTTTAGTCTTAAAGGGTTAGTTCACCCAAAAACGAAAATTCTGTCATTTATTTCACCCTCATGTTTTTCCAAACCAACAAGACTTTCGTTCGTCTTCAGAACACAAATAAAGATTTTTCGATGCAATCTGAGTGCTTTCTTTCCCACCATAGACAGCTACATAAATACCATTTTGACACTTCAAAAGGTTCATGAAGAGATTATAAACCGAATCCATATGAATTGAGTGATTTTAGTCCAAATTTTCTGAAGAGACACGATGACTTTATATGACGAACAAGCTTTTATTCACATATGGTAGTTATGTACATGTTGGTTATGTAGCTGTCTATGGAGGTACAGAAAGCGCTCAGATATGATCAAAAAGATCTTTATTTGTGTTCTGAAGATGAACAAAATTCTTATGGGTTTGGAAGGACATGAAGTATTGTGTTGTAGAGTAATTACCTGCAGATGGACATAGTCATAATCTTCCATCCAGCTTTTAACACACTTCTCGCTGTTCATGTTTGCTTTGTCGTGTGATACGGGGAAAGGTTTGGTCTGGCCTACGTAGCTGTCCTCCTCTGTTGGTGTGCAGGTAAAGGGGTGAACGATCCCCTCTATCGGTGCCCTTCGGAAGAGCAGCTCTGCGCTGCCCCCTATTGTTGAAGCCAGCTGCTTGGCATCATCAGGCACCGTCCGTGACACCATTACAAAACGTTCCAGTTCGTCACTCTTGCTCTGATGCTTGTTGCCAATTGCTAGGATATTAAGCGGCCAGTTACTGTTTTCCAAAGTCTGATGCGTTTGGTGAAGAATCTGATGGGAATCTTCCAGACGCTGCAATTGGCGTCGCAACTTGGAGTGCAGTCCTTGATCGGACAGCACGGTGGCATTTGCTGCTGCTCCACGACCAAATACGAGAAACTCTGTGAGCGAACCCTTGACGCGCTCCACTAAAACACGGACCTCGTTGGCGTGGTGCTCCATGAAGCTGTATGTCCGCCAGTGAGGCGATGCCGCAAGAGTTTGCAGTGCACAAACGGAAGACTCCAAACCTTGCTGGAGGCGACCCAACCTCTGAAACGCAGAGTCTAGATCCAATGCCAGACGACTCTCGGCGGGCGATCCGGCAGAAGAAGAGGAAGTCGACATGCTGCTACGAGTGCTTCCCGTGCTGGAGAACGACAAGCGGTTTACGCCATCGGTCACGTCACCGAGCAACCGAGTGTCTCCCGGTGGGATATCGTAAACGGACTTATTCCTGTCCTTCTCAGCGTGTCGGTTCTGAGGCATGCCACGTGGAATATCGTACACGTCCCCAGATCCACCTGTGGCGAGTTGACTGGCGGGAACATCGTAGATGCCGACGCTGTTGTTCATGGCCTTTCGGCACACCGGCTCAGAGCTGGGCGGGAAGTCGTAGTTGGAGCATGAGGAAGCTTTTGAGATAGATGCTGGTGGAACGTCATATACACCTTCTTGCTTGTGCTTTGAAGGCTGTGGAAAGTCGTAATTCCCTTCATCCTGTGCAATGTTATTCCGACAAGGTGGTGTGGAGTACACCTGTGGGAGCGAGACTTTGGTTAAACATTACATGCATATATGCTTATAAGAATTATTTTTGTCAATCATTTTTGACAACTATATGTTGTCAATCATTTTTCACTACTGGTTCCACCAAAATTATCCGGAACGATTTGCCCCCCACCCCAGACCTGTTGCTGTCTGTGTTTCTATTGCAGTCTAAAGTACCAAGATTAGGCAAATTAGTCCAATGACGCAGGAAAACACGCAATTTTAAAGTTCCCGCTGGATTTCATTCTCCACACACAAGTTTAATAAAGCCCGAACCTCGTCGTGAAATAAAATGAACTTTGAAAAAGTACTACCTCGTGAGCAGAGACTTTCTGAGGGGGAAATTTTTACCTGGAAATTCATTTACACCCTGGTCCCTGCGGTTGAAACACGGCTATGGTCACTTTGCCTTGCTCAGTTGGGGTTTAAAAGATCATTTAGAAAATGTTCTGATTTGACTGCATAGAAACTATCGGATGCATGAAAAGCTTTTTTTGGATTCTCTGTAGCGCTGCCTTTACAGTTTCATGATTTATTTATTTATTTCAAAGGAACAGAGATGAAAACTTGATAAACTTTGCATTATTGGCACTGATATTTAACTTAACCGAATCAACACTGAACTAAATAATGACACTATTGTCTTCTGTTGAGCCGCTTTACAACATTAAAGTGATGAATCGAGTTATTTTCTCCTTGCAGCTTTCCCCCAGCTTGAGGATTTAACTCTCGCAATTTAAAGAAATTTGTAAGCATTGTAATTTTACTCCTGTCGAGTAAAATAATTAAAAAACTTATTTAACAGTTACTTATTTTACATTTTATTTTACAGTGCAGTTGCATTACGATTGTAAAAAATAAAACTTGTCTTGGAATTGATATTATCATTATTATTTCTTCTGGTCAATAGTAAATTAACTTAGATACGGTTCAAAATTTTATGCCCTTAATGTTGTGTAATTTCTCCCTGTGGTATCAAATACTAGTATCTCATATCAATATTTTTCAAGGCATTGTATCGAAATTCCAACACTATAGTGCCAAAACTAATAAAAGAACCGTGTTTGATTCCTGACAGTCTAATAAGTCCAGTTGTGCATTTCCATCATCTCTCTCCAAAATCTTGAATAGGACATGGAAAATCCTGCCATCCAGCTAAAGGATAAAACCCGGCATTGACCTGACAGTGTAATGGCAGTACATGGGCCGTGCCAACAGCATATTGGTCAATAAATAAACACCGCGGCCTGTAAGTGATTTCTGTCAAGCGTGGAATCTATCTTTCAGAGTGAGCCCGGGTTTCCGCAAACCCTAATTAAATACGACTCTAATAACAGGTTTCCATGTACTTCCATGTTTATTTCAAACAAACTCGAGGCGCTACGCTGCATTTCGCCAGGAGCAGCGGTGAAACATAAGAGGGGCTTCAGCACAATTATTTCTGTTCTGACCTCCCTGCACAGTTAAGAGCAGTACTCTGAGTTTGACTCCAGCATTGCTGGCAAGCTAGGCTTTAATTTGCTAACCAGGGGAAAGTAATAAAAATCAGAGTATTTATTTCTTTGTATAATTTCTGGGAAATAATAGCATTCGGTTACAAGACAAAGAACAAGGGCTGCCATCAGGGTTATTATAGTTAACTAAAACCATAAAACATTTTCATGCTTGAGATAAAATAAACTTTAACTTATTTTATTTCAACTAGATTTCAACATTTCTCATTTTAATTTAGTTTAACTAAAATTAATATATATGTATGTGTGTGTGTGTATGTATGTATGTGTATATATATATATATATATATATATATATATATATATATATATATATATATATAAAAATAAAAATAAATAAAAATAAAAATATATTTATTATTTATTTATATATTTATATATATATATAATTTTAGTTTGAGCGCAAAGAATGTGGGAAAAGTTACATGCAAAACTTTCAAACAACCCCTAACTTGCATTTGCTAATTATCGTGACATCATAATGAATATTAATAAGTGATCAGCATACCCCTTGTGATGATGGCGGTATGTCATACAGTCCTTTTGATCGCAGGTCTTGTGACGGAGGTGTGTCGTAGATGCCCTGGGCTCTGGGAAAGCTGTGCTGTCCGGTTTGCTTGCTCGGAGGAATATCATACACCTGTGCGGGTGTTTAAAATGTAAATACACGTATGCAGACATTTATATGTGTACATGTGCTGTTGAAAGCGACACTCACCCCCTGTGGACGAACTGGAGGAACATCATAGAGGTCATGAGATGAATCTGACGCAGGACTGTAGGCGTATGTTTGCCCTACTCGTACTGGGGTCACCACCTGAAACAAGAATACAACCATTAGGGGATGTTAAAATCACAGCTATTGTATTCCTAGGTGAAATGTCATATAAAGTGCCGTTAATGGAGGGTCTCTCGACATGTAGGAGAAACTGAGGCTGAAAATGCCACAATTACACTGACCCAAACTCAAACCCTATATGTAAAAATAATAGTATGTTTTTTTCAGAATGAATGTTTTTCTCTTATAGTGAATGGTAAAAATTTTGATGAACAAAAAAGCTCTTTGTTTGTATGTTGCTCTCTGCGGCAACGTAGTGTGAAACTATGGTGCATTGTGTGCGTGACTTGAATAATGCAACTGCAAACGTAGACTCTAATGGAGTAATCCATCTTGTACGACTTCACCTCCTCGGCTCCAAACATTAATATTTGTGTCATCTCGTTCATTTTTAATCTATCTTTTCTCTCTGCATTCCTGCAGTTTATTCTCCATCTTTTATGCTCTACATTTGTCTTCTGTGTCAGACAGGCAGAAGCATCCTTGGAATGTACTTGGTCTC
Source organism: Opsariichthys bidens (assembly GCA_037194245.1). Taxonomy (NCBI): domain Eukaryota; kingdom Metazoa; phylum Chordata; class Actinopteri; order Cypriniformes; family Xenocyprididae; genus Opsariichthys; species Opsariichthys bidens. Next base: position 8,906,019 of record CM074306.1, read on the forward strand.
CATTCACTGTTCTCCAAACTCAGCCCCCCTCCTCATCCAAAACTCTCCACTTATACACCACACACTGCTGTCACCACACGAGAACACTCACGGGTCACTGACAGCTCTCAGAAATGGGAACCATACGTACTGCATTCTGTCTGAGAGACTCTAGATCTGTTCCAAAACCTAGTGGACCGCCTTGCTGTACCACCTACATGGACAGCTGCCTTCTAACCTAACTGAAACCTCATAAGTGATTGATTCGGAACACTACATGGGCAGCAACTTGAATAAATAGTGATTCTCATGTAAAGTGGACTACTAATAAGAATGAAAAATTGTAATAATAAAAAAAGTTACATATATAATTTTTTTTTTACGATATAAATGTTCCAGAGATGGGACTGTCCAGATGGTTTTCATAAGCGAGACCGCCACACTCTTATTTTTACTCTGTGAGTTTAGGTGCACATCAATGACATTCCTGTCCATAAATCATCACTCTGGAACTCCAGGTTCAACACAGTTCACCAATTACCCAGATCTCCCGGGTTGTTCCCATCAGTCTTAAATCACCTCTGCTTCCCAGAAATCCTGGGAAAATGAACTGGGAATAAATGTAGAACGGGACAAATCAGTGGTCTGATCAATCTATGTATTCTCAATACTGTGCATATAATAAACTATACTTCTAATTTATAATTAGAATATTTTTTAATAAAATATTATATATATATATATATATATATATATATATATATATATGTGTGTATAAATATATATATATATATATATATATATGTGTGTGTGTGTGTGTGTATGTGTGTGTATATTATTATATATAATATATACACACACATACATTTTATATATATATATACACACATACATTATATATATTTTAATATATATATATATATATATATATATATATACATACATTATTTTATATATATGTGTGTATATTATTATATATAATATATACACACACATACATTTTATATATATATACATATATACACACACACACACATTTTATATATATATATATATAGATATATATATTTTATAAAAAATATTCTAATTATAAAGTAGAAGTATAGTTTATTATATGCACAATATTGAATATAGATTGACCAGACCTATATTATATATTAAAATGTTTTTTAAAAATTATATAAATGATATATAACATTTTTTGTTTTTTACAAAACATATAGTATTATGTTTATATTTAATAATTTGTTTATAAAGTATTATTTAAAAAAAGAAAGAAAATATTACAATTTCATATTTATACTTTATTATATTATCTATTATTATTTGCTTTATTAATTGAGTAAATATGATAAAATACTGAAATCCATCCAATATTGCTCAGTTCACTTCTCTGCCACCTGGAGTGGCTAATCGGAAATGAGTAAATGTGCCGTAGTGTGAGGTGTGAACTGTGACCTCTAGGCAAACATTCTCTCCTGCTCGGGTGACTCCTTCCCTGGATTCCGTTACACCCTGGTTGGGTGTGCGTGACTAAGACCGGATCAGATTTGAACCTGAGACCGACCTACTTGCTACAGGAGTCTCTTTTCTTTTTGTCCTTGGAGAATAACAGCACTGAAAAAGCAGCGTGACGTAAGAGTGTTTTCTCAGCAGACTCATTTTTCGGTATGCAGCATTTAAGTAAAGCTAAGAGCAAAGGTGTTTGAGTAAACAATGACTTCACAGAGTAGCTCTGAGTCAAGTTTGTCGAGTAAATAGAGCTGGAAAATCCGTTGCTTAGCAGAAAAGACAAGAAAACGAATCTCTAGAATCATCTCGAATGATCTGCTGTCTCTCTCCTGTCCCTTAAAATCGCTTCTATTCCAGTGACGGAAAAAGCTCCGTCCTATTAATAAGTCGAACTCATCAACGAAGCCAATTAAATGTCAAACCCTCAGAGATCTCCCATATGACGACCATAAAACTGATATGCACAAAGCCTTCCTGCTAATTTAGGAGCATTACCCTAATGCAAGAAGCCATAATTAATTTTACATCACATGGAGGCATTCAAACACACCCTGTGATTTATAGATGCGCATTGAGATGACTCGGTTGGGGGGTGATTATTTAAATGAGATTCATCAATTATGCAGTGACCCTGATTTCAACAGTTTGCCTTTTATTAATAAGTAGGCAGCAACAACAAACAAACAAACAAAAAAAAAGATTTTGCCTTGAAATAAGAAAGACGAGGAGGTAAACAGTTCTGAGGAAAGAGTCTCGTGGGCATGAGGGAATAAGTTACCTCTCCGCTGAGCATTTCCTGTTATCTCTGCAGGAGGCAAAACACAGCCATGTGTCCAATACTGAAGGAGTCATGACATTTTTTCTGGGTCAGATCATAGCCATACTGAGAACAGGCTAAACAATTTCACACTTAAAGCCAGTTCGCACCAAGGACTAACTATAATGATAAAAAAAAAGGTAAAACTAAAAAGAAATATAAAATGTGTTTGTATATACACACACAGAAAATATATAAATTAAATTTAAAAAAAAAGTGTATGTGTAATATATATATATATATATATATATTTAGGTGTATTACATTTATCCTTTGGATAATTATAAATATTCATGAAAAATATTTAGATTTTAGATTCTACAATGTAAAAAATAAATGATCAATAAATGATCACAACATGTTTTTTCATTGCTTTAACTCATCAAAAGTTGCGCAATTTTTAAAAGAATTATTTTAAGTTGAAATCACTTAAATATCCAAGTTGGTTGTACTTATAAATTTAAGCCAGCAATTTTTTCCAGTGTCTGTATATGTTATAATTAATGCTGGGCAAATTATTAATCGTGATTAATTGCATCCAAAATAGAAGTTTTTGTTTACATAATGAGTGTGCGCGCTGTGTATAATTATGTATATAAAAAAATACACACACATGCATGTATATATTTAAGAAAAAAATTATTTATATATAAAATATATTTCTATATAATATAAATTATATAAATATATGTACAGTATATACATACAAATATTTCTTAAATATAAACATGTATTTAAATATAAAATATAAGCATACCCAGCGCACACACATATATTATGTAAACAAACTTTTATTTTGGACGCGATTAATCGCGATTAATCGTTTGCCCAGCATTACTTGGAAAATAGTACATAAATATTTTTAAATATGTTATGCATAGTGGAAAAAAGAAAGCCAAATCTAGTTGCTAATGAACTAGCAAGGGTTGAGTCACAAAACTAATGCTCAACTAGACTGCAAACTCACTACACATTTCCAATGAAGGGTGCGGTGGCCAACAAATCTTTACGATATATCCTGGAGACAGAAAACAGAAAACGCCTGGCTTAGCCATCTCAGACAAGTAGGAAGGAAGAGAACAAAACCTGGTTAGTGGTGATAACAGACAGCCTCGGCCCACAGAGTGGGCAGAAAATTATGATTTATGATATGACTCATGAAGAAACGTTAATCCTAAAAAGTCCGTCTTCACTGGAAACATTGAAGCTGCATATTATCTTCAGAATTTTCACTCATACGGATCAGGAACGACCTGTATAAAGTCACAAAAACTGCTTTACCTCAGTAAGTTTGTGGTGTCAACCAGACTCGGGCACCAGTGGGACGAGAGATCTCATCTCTACCCATAAGGCTTGGCTCTGTGAGGGATATTGTGTGGTTGTGTAAATCTTGGAGACGGCTCTGGCTGGCATGAATAGTGCAGCTGTGAGAGGCCTTAGATCACTGTACCCTCAGGTCAGGCGGGGACAGAGCCGCCCTCCTCGACAGAGCCAGACTTCAGCAACCAAACCTTACAGTGTGTCATTATGCACCCAAATCCTGCCCTGCGCCAGCAACAAACACATCATCCACAAGCATAACTGTACTACAGCACAAATAGACACTTTCTGCAGTCAGATGAAACATTTAAGTACTTTATGTATTTAGAAATGGTCCAGTACGAAACATGTTGTTTCAGAACGACCATAATTACATAACAATTCTAACCTGTTCTCAGGTACTACTTGTTTGGCGAGCCACAATGGAGCCATGCACAACATTTTGTCGATGACTAGCTATATTAATTTAAAAAAGTAAAAAAGTTCCATTTGTTAACATTGGTTAACTTCTGTATCTTAGCTTATTTTCGTTAAACGTTAATTCCAAAATGTACTGAAACATTATTAGTTATCAAAAGTATGTGTTCATAATATTTAATAGACCTCAGCTAATATGAACTAATGCATGTATAAACAGATATTAACTCTTTCCTTGCCATTTTATGAAAAAATGCTTCCCCGCCACCAACAAGATTTCCATGTCTTCACTGTAATACAATAGGGGGCGCTATCACACATCTGCTGAAAGAGTACAGCATCCGGTGTTGCCAAGTCCGTGGTTTTCCAGCAGAGCTGGGCTACTTTTAAGTTGTTGTCGCCGATAAAAATGTGTTCCGCGGGTTCATTTACGCCACCGTACGTACAATTTCGGCACTCCAACACCCCAAAAACACCCCCCAAGTTAGAGAGTTCGGACCGCCCGATGGAGAAAATCGCTTTGGACTATTTTTGGGCAACTTTTGTTGCACAGACCTCACAACAGTATCTCAAGATCAAAACACAGGAAAAGAAGAAGCAGAAACAAGCAATCAAGTAAACAGATGCATTCAAATGTTTTTGTATATTGTATTCATACAACAAAATATTCTGGGGCCATTAAACTTTTCTGAAAAAGTTGGTGGGGAACTGAGTTAATAAATACTGTAATTGCTCATTATTAGTTAATATTGATGTATTAACTCATGGGAGCAGACTAAATATTTATTGACACTAATAAACATATTTTAATAGAAATATGAGTTGACCTAACTATATTTTACTGGAGAAACAACGTTTTTTAACATGGTCAATCGCAATAGTCGAAGTTTGAGTGTTTTTTTTAAATTTATTAGACATTTGTGAATTAAACACAAATGGTGAACTGATTTGCACAAGTGTTTGAACTATCTAGAAGATTTTATTTACTTAAATTGTGCAGGAACGGATGTGCATTATTACCATAGTGTGCCACACAGATGCACAATAATCAACATCAAAGATTTAAACTGTAATCTAATCTGATTCAAAACCACATCACCATTTTCAATTATAGACCTAAAAAGGGTGATCACTTTCATTTTTCAGAGCAGGAAGTGAGAGCGTGAAGGAAATGGTTAGTTTTGCTGCACTTTCCACTGTGCCACACCTTTTGTAACGCACTTCATGTAAAAGGAACGTCAACTGAATATTGTGCTTTCAGATGTGCGCACACCCTCTTACCTCACTCTTACAAGACTGACCGACTCTATGCCAACCATCAAACAACAAACAAGGTGTGGCAATATTCTGAACGCCAGCAAACAAAATGATCAGACAAACCTCAATCAAAGCAACCTTGTTTCCATAAAACCATGTGTCGATCGTCCATCTCAAGATCATTTGAGGTGGACACACCGTAAGCTTGACCTTCAACACTCCTGATATCTGAGACTCTTAATGTCAAAAGCAGAACCTCTGCTTTTTAAAGGATGAAGACAGACATTACCTCAGCGTTATGAGTGATGTTTTCAGTTATTTCTAGTGCTGATGAACATGAGCAATGTCTACAGTCCCTGTATCTGAGCGTTAAAATAATAAATAAAGAACAGCTGAATCAGAATAATTATAATCTGCGATATGAAATGTTAAATGTTTATCATATCATAGTATTTCACAAAGTCATGCAGCCTTATGATAAAAGAGAACTGCCACAGATGCGGTTCCTAGAAAGGGACAAGTGTTGCATGAAAATAAGCTGACGCTTTTTAAGAATGACACACAAATCTGTTTTCTCCCGCTGACATACACTTGGTTTTGCTGCAGTGTATGCTTTCTCAGCGTGTTCGGTAGCCTGATATCCTCTATTTATTTTTCCATCCCCGCTGTGGCTTTCCTATTCAGAGAGCGCCGGTGCAGTCCAGCGCATCGACAGGACATTATAAAGTTGTTAAACATAAAGCCTGTAACGCTGCGGTGGAGGGCAGGACAGGGTGTGCACACAACTCCCATCCAGAATGGTTTTTGGCTGGACAGGGAGACACTTTTAATCTTTAAAAATGCAACCGGAATCAGGTTTATGGCTCAAACAATCACCATAAATTAGTATAGTGATTGGCTTTATTTCTTATATAAAATAATAAAATGTTTATTATAATATATATTTGAATTTAATCATTTTAAATGTTTGATTTATAATTATTTTATAATTTTAAGTTACACTTTATTTTAAGGTGATGTAGTTACATTGTACTTAAACTGAGTAATATTTATTAACTACATGTCCTTACTATAGAGTTACTTTTAAGGTTAGGGTTTGGTTTTTAAATTTACTGTTATTACTATACTAAGTACGTAATTTAAATAAATAAATAAATAAAGTGTTACAGAATTGTATTATATATATTTATGAAATTAATTTAAAATTATATATAACAAAAGTAATATTTAAATGTATTAATTTTAGATTTATTTAATGTTTGTAAATTTGAAAATATATATATAATTAATGCAAGTTGTATGCATTTGTTTTTTTGATATACTAACAATTATTTTATAGTATCATTTTTTATTTAAATATTAAATTAATAGTAAATATTTAATATGATAAACATTTAACGTATCATATTGCAGAAAATTTTATATATATATATATATATATATATATATAAATTTCATTTAAATATTCCTGATCACCTGTCAAAAATAACTAAAACCTGTAAGTGAAGAGTATTTCCATGGTTTCATAATAGCTTATTATCCTTTTGTAATCATAAAAAATGTTAATCATACAGTCTCGTGGGTGTATATACCGGTTTAAAGTTTAAATAATTATTTTATTGGATCATTTTTATTTAAATAAATGTATTTTAAATATTTAGTATGATAAACATGTAACATTTTGAATTGCAGATTTAAGGGTTATTTTTTTTTTATCCATCAAAATTGTAAACATAAATCAAATATTTCTGATAACCTGTCTTTACTAAAACCGGTAAACAAAGGCTATTTTCATGGTTTTCCATAATGGTAATACTTTAATTTCCTTTTGTAATTAGCTTAGTTGTCTATAAAATTCATTTAAATATATTGCGGTATTTCCATTACTTTACCATAGTACAACCACAGTACAATCTTTGAAAGATTAAAAATGCAAGAGCAAAAGCATGCGACACAATCAAACACTACATCATCTATGTCATCATCTGCCACACGTTCATCACAAGTGTTGTCATGAAGCGAGGACTAGTTCAGTTTACCTTGCAGGGAGTTCCATCCGCAGCAAGCGCGCTTCTCTGTGGAACCTGGTACACGTCTTTGGATGGAGGGATCTGGTAGATGCCCTGTCCCTGAGGGCTCTGGTGGGATGGCGGCACCTGGTACACACCCTGAGGTGTGAGTGGCCTCTGCTGGAGGGCATGACCCTGTGGTGGGGACGGGGACGCAGACGTCTGGCCTTCGAACATCGGCCCGATAAGCAGTTTGAGGCGGTTGCCGGGGGCGATGCCCTGTCGACCGTGGAGCGAACACAGCCACCATCCCTCCAACCCGCCAGTGTTCTGCTCGATGACAGTCAGGATGTCGCCCTTCCGGAAAGCCAGCTCTTCCGGGGATTCCGGAACGTTGTCATAAAGGGCTTTAGCCATCAGATTCTGTAAAGAATGAAGGTACAATAATTCATTACATTGTTTGAACTCAACAATACACTTACATTCCAGAAGAAAACGCTCATCCAAACCGCTAACCAGCTCATATGTGCTAAGTATCATATGATTTGTTCAGTATTATCCCAGTCACTGAGGCATGACCTATGCATATTATATGATTACGTACAGTGATTTTTGGACTTATTTAGCAGGTTCTTGTGGGCTCCAATATAAAGTGGTTCCCTGTAATATCACAATTAGATGTCTAAAAAACATCCGTTTAAATCTATCCGTTTAGTTCAGCAGCCTGCTGGGAGTTCCCTTTAAAAGAAGCCGTTTCATCCACAGCGACTCAATAATAACTCAAACTCAAACTGAACGTCTGGCCGAGTCGACCCACATTGGATAGGAAAATAATCATAAAATCCGCTCAGGACTCCATAGCCAAAACATATTTCTCTGAGGGGCCATGCTG